>JAGDQP010000371.1:0-148971 GCA_022664845.1 Lepisma saccharinum
GGGGGGGGGGACAATACGTCGGTAAAGATTTGCCCGTGTGACAGCAATTTCTGATGTTTTCAGTACAGTAGTTAGAGCAGTTAAGAATATTTGCTTAGTAGTTTTTAGACTTTCGGTCTAGAACCCCTCTGATACACCTGTTCGTGGTTAGGTGACGCGCAGTACTGACCATACAACCGTCACTTAGGTGGACGCAGTTCCACCAAACGCGTACAGATGGCGTTGGGGCAGGCTCAGGGCCTATCGGCCTGGAATGCCAGTAGTTGTTTTATTTTTTAATTTTTAGTCTTGCTTTGGGATACCGAAATAGGACTTGCTTCGTATATTGCAATGTCGAAAACGTCTTGGAAAACTGGTTAATAAGAACAATATTTGTGCTAACACCAGTGAAAAAATGTACAAACAAAGAAACAACGAAGCGAAATCTAAAAAAGATATTAATTTGCCATCCAGTACTTCAGACGGATAATTATAATTATTATTTACTGATTTGTTTGTTTATTTATTTCACAATTACATGGACTGTTCTGTTGCATAACAGACAGGAGTAGGAATTACATTAGAAAAATCTTTGTTTCGTTAGCACTAAGAGAGAATGTCTGCCCGGTTAAATAGCAATGATTGTGTATGTTGTCTCTACTCGCACGGAAAGTCTTCTTAGAAGAGAACTGATCAACCGATATTTACATGAAATGTTTTTTCTCCACTAGGTTCTCACCGGTAATGCACGAAAATGATATCTTTAGACCCAATCTTTTTTAATAGAAATTTTTAAAAATATCCATTTGTGCCTACATCTGCATGGTAAACCATAATTTTGAAGACCTTTGTCATGTTGAAACTGCTGTGGGAATTCGCCCAACCTTTGGGTAACGACAATAGGTTAGGTGAAGGGTTTCATCTGCCGGTGCCATGAACATCATGGTCGTCAACTTGAAAGCCACCATCTTGGATTCAGCTCGAGAATTTCACTTATGAAGGGAGTTATGTGACATCGTTTTAGGCTAGATTGTTCCCAGAAATTCAAATGACATTTGTCACCTACGTTTATTGTTTAGGAGATAGGAAATTTAAAATTTGGGATTACAACATGTGCTAAGTTTAGTGGCAATTTTGGCGGAAACACAAAATCAGTCTTTTTTTTTTTACTCTCATAGGCCCTGCGTAACATCGGGTTTAACGGCGTCGCAGGCATGCTGAATCAGTTAATGGAGATGGCGTAGGTCGTTGTTTGTGTACACCATGTTTCTTAGATTACACCATAGATACAAAGCGAGGTGTGTGAGAGCAGGTGAACGAGGAGGCCATGCGATGTGCTATCGTCGAGCGAGCCAACATCAGAAAATTTAAGTCACAACCTAAAGTAAACGATCATTTAACTACTGTGCACACTACATACCGTATAGAAAATAGGTAGGATTTGCTAATTCCTCACACTGATCGCTCAGGTGTTACGAATTTCATTCTACACGAGCGATATCACATAAGGGAGAGCGATGTACTTCAGCACATGTTCATAATGTTAAAATACCAACGCACTCATAAACCATTCAGCCTATAATATCATCATATGGAATTTTACATGCTCCACATTTCGTATGCTTACAAGAGAATAAGGATGGATTTGGCTATGTAATATTGTTGTCCGTTCATTGAGAGGTCTGTCAGATACTAGTTTGTAGCTTACTTATTTACTCTATGGCTTGCGGAACTCGCAACTTCACTACCGCAGTAACCAACGTTCTCCATAAGGTTCTATGTAGTACAACTGGTAAACTTACAAAGACAATTATAGAAGTATGGACTACAGATTGTTATATCGAGTAAGTATTAAGATGGTTCCTTACTTTTAATTGATATATAGTCCGAGCAGGGTGAAAGAAGTACCAAATCTAAGAATATTTTTAATTCATTTTGAAACTCTTGGGAAACGGCATGTTTCATTTGTCGCTTTCATTTTGCGAGTTCTTATATGTGATACACTCTTTCGAATTTAGAAGTTTTCATGTGTAAAATACTGGATACGATGCATATACATGAATGTATTTGCTTTGTGACAATGTTTAATTTCACTTACAAAAATAAACATATTTTCAGCTGTATTAAACAATTAATTTTATAATCGTATAAGACAAACATAAGTGTGTACTTTAATAGTTTTATGCATACTTTACGTATGATATTTAAAATAACTACTACAATCATATCTATGTTCAAATGATCAATTTCAGAGCCCCTATCTCCTAAATAAATAATCGTAGGTGCCCAATGTCTTCATATTTCAATTTCTAGGAACAAGGTAGCGTAAAACGCAATGTCACATGCCCCTTCATAATTGCAATTTTCGAACTGAATCCAAGATGGCTACCATGATGCTCATACCACCGACAGATGCTGCCATCTTTCATTACCCAAAGGTTGGGTCAGATTCCAGCAGCGGTTTCAACACGACAAGTGTCTTTAAACTTATGCTTTACCATGTAGAAATAGGCACAAATCGATATTTCTGAAAATTTCTATTCAAAATTTTCAAAAAGGCTGGGTCAATGGATGCCATTTTCGTTCATTACAGGTGATCAAATATGACAATATTGATGTGCTACTGGAGTAGTTTGTGAAAAATAATCGAACGAGAAAATTTTCACACCTCAATATCATTCAAGACTTTCCTTTGACTAGACAGCCAAGGGCGCCGATGTCGGGGGGGGGGTTTCTTTGGGGACCCGACCCCCAAAGTTGAAGTGGTCCCCCAAATGATAACGTGAAGTTGGTTCTCCTATTTCTACAGTACATTTTCATTCGTTTTCCCCTTCTACTAAGCTTATCTCCCTTTGATAAATCTATTTCATTGATAAATTCCTCCCTGAAACTCTTGTGCTATAGTATTTTTATAAATTACATCACGTATAATACCCCTCTCCTGGCTAAAGGAGTTAATTCGTGCATTGCTTGTGGTGTTTCTGGAGTTTCGTGCATAACATCGATAAAGACCATTTAGTAAGAAACGAAAAGAAAAAATGAAAACGTACTTTCAGTCGTTTAACGCTCGGAACGCTAAGATCGGGTCATAAATGACCCATACAGTCAAAATATCATTTTTGTCCATTAGTCATTAAATGCAAGAGTGAAATTCTATGTATTCTTCAAGTACGTGTCAAAAATCTTATGGTAGAAAATGACTTTAAACCCATGAATTTATTGTGTATTAATTTAAGAAAATCAAGCATGAGTCAATTTGACCCAATCTTGGCGTTTTGTGTAACTATTTTTAAATGTCATTTTATATTAAAATAACAAGTTGTTGTCGGTTCTAATGATCACACGTCTGTTTCCAAACGACTTACACTTTATAATTTCTCAATAAAGGAGCGAAGAAACGTGGACGATGCTGCTTGTGTAGTGGTAAAGACAAGTACTCCGCATACTGTCAGCAATGTAATCGCTTCATTTGCAAGAATCAGAATACAACAGATACGGTGTACTGTAAATGTGAGAGTGAGAGAGTAAGGTAGTTTGATTCTGGTAATTTTATATGTAGTACTTTATATGTGTAAATAAGTATGAAACTCATGGTACCTTCATTTGTGCGCAGGCATGAAAATGGTTACAAGTATGATGTATTATATTTTTCTGTATTTTTCATTATTTCATAGTATCTACTCGAAAAAATAAAATGCAATAAATACAATACAATGAATGCACCCATACTCTAAAATACCTTGATTTTGAACAAGTACTTAATTTGATACGAGAAATATACATGGGTAAAAAATGACTAGTCCTTGCGTTCAGTGAGATGAAATTATCTTGTCGTTCAGAGGGTTAAGAATCATCAATTGTGATTTTGTTATATGCAAACATAATTTAAGAAAAAGAAAAAAACATACAAGAAAAGAAAGTAACAAGAAGAATTCACACAAAAGTAGGAGTAGACTTGGACTAGGAAATAAATCCGTCAAATTGCTGTCTGAATGCAATTATTGTTTACCGTTAATACCGTAAGTTTGAGTTTCTAATACAACATATAAACAGGGAAACTATGTACAGCGGGTAAGAAAAGTATTTGCACAAGTTCAACACAGAGGAAAACCAGACTGTATCACACATAAAACACGGACCATTTCGAAATCTCTTGCCCTTTTATGATAATTTAAATGTCTTAGTTAGAACTAACTACCACTCGATACACCTGTAAGGTAACAGGCAACGAGAGAGTGAGGACTACGTAAATTCATCGAAAAAAATTAAATGTTTGGACAACTCAATACTAGTCTCGAAATAAATGTTCTAGGTATCCTTTTGTGTACAAGAGCAATCTACGTAGTGTATTGAAGCAATCTACATCGCGTCAGAAAAGCCAAGCTTGTTTGCATGCCATGCTTTACTTCTGGAAACATTACAAAGAAACATAAAACAGAGCAATTGTTGCGAAATAGAATTCATTCTGGCCAACCAAGAAAACTAATTGCGCGGAATGAAACTTGCATTCTTCATTATGTGAATAGAACTCAAAGAATTAATGCTAAAGATTTGCCTACTTAACTTGTCTAGGATATGCAAGTAATGTTACAACACAAACAATTCAAAATTGTTTGAAACAATTGGGATTTAGAAGATGTGTATCCAGGGTATGAGCACTGGCTACTCCATTAGTAATTACACCACTCCAAATCATAACAGACCCTCCAACATTTTTACCAATTGAAGCAATATTCTGCATTCTGAAAGTTTCATTCTTCTTTCGCCACACATCCTGATATCCATCACTACAATACAAGTTTAGCGTCGCCTGATCCTAGAATTGTTTCTCTCCAAAATTCCAGGCATCCGTATTTATATTTTTTGGGAAATAGGAACTTCTTCTTTCTGGTTTATTCTGATATGTGTGTTTTGTTTCTGGCAACACATCTTCTGAATCCCATTTTTTTTGTTCACATCTACACATCTGTAATATTAACTTACATATCCTAGGCAAGTGAAGTAGTCAAATCTTTATCACTAATTCTTTGAGTTTTGTTCACAGATTGAAGAATGTAACTTTCATTCCGGGCAGTTAGTTTCCTCAGTTGACCAGAACGAATCCCCAATAATTATTCTGTTTTATGTTTCTTTATGATGTATCCAACACTAGAGCATGGCTTTCCAACAAGCTTGCCTATGTCTGAGTACCTTTTACCTTCCGCACGTAATTTTAAATTAAAGTGAGCAGTTCTAATGCTGTTTAACTCACTTTGTTCCCCATGCTGCTGCTTTATGCCTGACACGGTGTGGATTGCTTCAATACATCACGCAGAGTGCTTTTGTATACAATAAGTTACCTAAAACATTTCTTTCGAGAGTAGTATGGGGTTGTCCAAATACATTTTTGCGATGAGTTCACGTAGTTGTCACTCTTTCGTTGGCTGTTACCTTACAATTGTATCTAGTAGTAGTTATTTCTATAGCATTCTATCTAACGTATCCAAATTATCATAAAATGGCAAGAGTTTCCGAAATGGGTCATGTTTTGCGTGTGATGTCTGCTTTTCCTCTTTGTTCAACTTGTCCATATATTTTTTCTCACTGTAGCTGAGACAAAAGCTTCTTGAACCATGCCTGTCGAGATAGAGAACCAAGAACAAAAGGAGAAAAACATTTGTACAATATAGAAGTAGCGCGGCGGAAGGGTTAGCCGGACAGAAAGAGAATCACATTTTGGAAAGCTGTATAACTCCACTGCATACACTAACATAAGTTTCTGTTATTTCCTTAGTTTATTTTTTAGTTACAGCAGAAATTTTGTTTTTATTAGTTAGAACATAATATGTTTTAGTGATTTTTTTTAACGTTATACAAACATAGTTAAATTCTGTAATAGCTGGGTCTGTGGAAGCCTTCATAATGACTATATGTATACTTTTATAAGCGTTATTTTAGGAATATATATATTTGAAAAAATCTGAATTGGATTTGTATCTTATTTGCCTTCTTAGACCCTTATCTGGCAACAAAAATATCTGAATGGGCCCTCCAAAGTTAAACAGAAATCGGTGCCCTTGTAGACAGCTATAAAATTGGAAAGTTTAGAGAGTTGTGAAATACAGGAGTAGTAAACTGTAATTTGAGCGCAGTACTTGCCGAAAATATTCACACTTATTTCATAATAGGAATTAATATCCCTCGAAATAACGGCACAGGCCCTGATGATGACTTTATCAACATCTTTGATAAATGCAAATCAAGATATAGGCAAAAAAAAAAAAGGTAGCCATGCTCACATTACTGGTTCCGAATGCAGGCTTGAAGACTTCTAATTTTTGTTCCGAATTCCTCCTGAATGATATTTTTCTTCAAAATTTTGTTTCTAATCTTTAGTAATCTGCCATACTTTGAACTCCAATCTGTAACTAATGTGAATAATCCATTTTAAAAATTTGAGTACAGGCATGAAAAACTAAAAGGTCAAACCTGTATGAGTCAGTGTCCAAAATTAGTTTTCGAATTACATCCAATTGTTCATTATTCTGATCTTGCTTTCAAATATCAACGACAGAACAAAACTGAGAGACCTGAAGGCCATAAATAGATTCTAATGCACAAAACTGAGAAATTAGACAAAACAGGAATAGCAGAACTCCTACTATTGTGTGGCGGACAGGTATTCGTCCGCACATGAGTGTATCAGGATATAGTGAAAGTTGTGCAATTTTTAAACAATGTATATACTCCGATACGCATTAGCATCGTTTGCATGCATGGAGAGACACTTAAGTCAACGCTCGGCGTATGCCGGTGTTCGGATTGGAGAGTTCTACCCGTGATAGGTGGCACGCTACAATTTCCACACTTCAAAGTAAAATACCCGCAAATTGCTCGCCAATACACTGTAATAACTACTGTAATACTTAATTGAACACTGCCTATTTGCTTTCAATTTAACCCAATTATTCATAAAAAAGAAGCAAATAATTAATAGCTTATAAAATTTAGATTATTTTGTTAATTCAGTTATCCATCGAAATAACCTGATCCTGTCTTTCTCTTCACTCAGGAGCGGTTCAAATCGTAGCCAGATAAAAGAAAAAAAAAAGACGTTAAAGAAAGGCGCAGTCACTCTGAAATCTGTTTTTAACGTTTCAGGTGCGTTTAGACGAAATGCCAAACATTTGTCAAGTGCTGAAGAATATTAGTTATGTTAGTTAACAAAATATAAATGAAGAGAAGGAAAAGTAACACATACTTTCCTACTCTATATGTAAATTCAGACCAGGGGTGCCGCTAGGGGGTTTTGTGGCGCAGTCGGGGGAGGTTAAAATAGTATTTGGAATGGCAAGTAGGAAAAGCATGATCAAACAGATGATTCCAAGGAAATAGACAATATATCTAGGGCGGACGCGAGAGGGTGCCCATTCCCTAATGAGGAGGGCGCAACCCCCCCCAAACCAGCCAACCTTTCCTTCCATACAGCTACTTACCCGGTATTTAATTCCTAAAGTACCCAAGCGGGAAGATCGGGGGTTCTACCCGGAGAAATTTGTGAAAATTAGATGCTCAAAGTCGTGTTTCAATGCTACTTTGACATTAAAATCGCCAGTTTGACACTAAACTAGAATCCCCTCACCCTCACCCACTGCTGCTTTTGTCGTACTGCTTGATGTCAGGTAGCTTTCCTACTGCCTTCTTCCAATTATTAAATCATTTTCGGTAAACACAGTCAACATGCCAAGTCCCACCGAAGAAAATCGACAAGCAAAACAATATACAGTTCTTCAGGAGAAATGTTTATGTAGTGACTTTTATCAGAGATGGGTCAGGCAGTGAATTCGATAATCCAAGTAGAATATTAATCGCCTCAGACGCTGTGTTGATACTGGTTATGTTGCGATTTTATTATTCTTGTTATTATTATACATTATATTGTATTAATCAAACTGGAGAGGGGGCTAAGGAAGATTTTGGGGGACTCCGGCCTTTCTAGTCCCCTGTAGCGCCGTCGACGCCACGAATGCACGTCATACTATTTGTCAATTCTTTTATTCCGTGACTAAATCACATAGTTTCTCATATTTTGGTAACAAAATGACCTATTAGCTAATATTTTGGTGACAAAATTACACTGATTCCACCAGATCCACTTGTGAGGGATGTTACATTCCTAAATCCTCGAGAACACTCCCCAAGTTAAATTTTTTGGTATCAGAAATCGATAGAAACTGTGCAAGTCTACTTACACCCTTCCAGTTTTGACTTTAAACCCCCGAGCTGAAAATTCTGGCGTAATCACTGCAAAATTACCTACTATAAGTCCTCAGGCGCGTAATCCTTAAAGACTTTGTTTTCTGCAGAGACTCACCCCTCATTGATGTGAGTATTTGTAGGAGAATGTATAAATGAAACACTTCGCCCTTCGGCATTATTTTAATTAAATAATCGAATCAATCCAGGAATAATTGGGGTGGAGAAAATAAAAGGAACATTGAAAAAGGAAGGACTAAACTGGCATAGTTAATGCTGAGGGATTTCTGAAATAATTGCTTCGTAATTATTATTTTCATTTTGTTAAGCTTGGTAAGTACAAGTGTGCAAGCTAATTTTGTTCGCCTTTGTTTAGAAAAATAAGTAAAGCAATTGTGAATGATAGTCACCAGGTCATGCGTTGTGTACAAGTGAATCCGTTTGTAAACTTTCTAAGGGAGTTCACCTTTTAAAGATTAGCATACGAAGTTATGTCCCTATCTTGTAAATTTCTCTTCATTTTGGGTACGTGTGAAGCACTTGTCACTCTTTCTACAAAGGAATTGTGTTAGTGGAAGTGCCTGTTCTGTAAAAAACAATACTAAGGAAACTGTTGTGAAAGACCCAATACTATACTGTTTTTTGTACGCTTTACCATTCCGGGAGAATATAGACCTATTATGATCACTTTTCTTTAACTTTTAGTGGTCCAAGTACGGAGGTGAGTGATTAGTTCTATTATTTTTCTAAATTTAGAATATTATTAATTTATTGTTTCATTTTATTCTGTGATGGAAAAGTAAACGGAAGCGATTTCTGATGAGAGAACTCTGAAACAGTTGCTTCGGATTTCCTTTTTAACTGTGTGGACTTTTTTGAACCGCTACAGACATGCGTTGTATCTATTCTCGTTATGTAATTCATGCAAGAATGCACGATATATTGCGGTTCTTGGTATCACTACGGGATAATATCTTACTAACATAGTATACAAGGGTGCTATGCTAAGTAATTGATATATTAACTACAGTCAGTGACGGCAGCCTCAAAGAGATGAGGACCTCCAACAACGTGTTGAATCATTAGAACTTCAGTTTTAAAGGCCGGAAATTTTCGAAAAAAAAAAACAACCAAGAAAACAACAACAATAAAACGGGACAAATAGTTTTTTTCAACGAGGCAAAAAGAAAAACCTGGCTTTATTGATAAAATAGTTTTTTTTCTTTTCATTATCAATATTAATTACTTATCACATCTAATGCATTTGTTGTTTAGATTTAGTACAATTAAGTTTTCTTACATTAAAAAATGCACAAGAAATGTTCAATTTACATTAGGAATGCAATATATCTCATTAGCACCTTTGTACATGAGATAAAAATTCTGTTCACTTTTGTCCCTTAGGCATCTTTGGCTCAGACCGAGAAAACTTGCATAATGCTTCGAAACTTTGTCATATGCAGTCTCATTGCAGTTTTTTCCCTCAAAATATGTGTTAAGATTAGATTAGACAACGCTATCGCCAACAAATGATTAATTTAAATCACGCATTGATCGAAAGACGACCGGAATGGGGTCGAAGACATGGCAAAGTGATTGTGTTACACGACAATGCGCCGTCTCACTCAGCAAAACCAGTGAAAGACACCTTGAAATCGCTTGGACGGGACATCCTTCCGCACCCGCCGTACTCCCCAGACCTGGCGCCATCTGACTATCACCTCTTCGCACCAATGGGGCACGCGCTCGCAGAGCAGCACTTCAGAATTTCGAAGACGTTGGAAAATGGCTCGACGAATGGTTTGCCGCAAGAGACAAGCAGTTTTTCTGGCATGGTATGCATCTATTACCTGAAAGATGGGCGAAATGTGTAGAAGCCGATGACTAATATTTTGAATAAAACAAAATTAATTTCCCTTCAAAATTACGTGTTTTCTTTACCACAAAAACCGGCAAAAACTTATGCATACACCTGGTATATAACTAGATTAAGCTGCAAGTAAAGGAAAATGATGAATAGAACTAAAATAAACTGTCATTTTCGAACTCATCCATGTTGTTAAAGTTGTCTTGAGAAGAGGTGTTTACTTTCAGTGGTCCTAATTTTTTCTTCTGGTAGGTGATTTAATAACTTCGTACGTACGTTAATAGGAAATTTTTCAAATAATATTGTGCGATGGGAGGAAAAATATTTTTTATTTTCATTCCTCGTGTCATGGTTATTTAGATCCGAATGTAGTACTAATTCATGCAGTTTGAATTTCATAAGCATTAGAATTTCGTACATATAAATGCTTGGCACAGTTAGAAGCTTAGGATCGCGAAAAATGTTTCTGCAGCTGTATCGGTATGGGGTATTCGTGATAATTCTAATAAGTTTTTTTTTTATAGTCTGAAATTTTTTTAAAAGCTCACTAGAGGAACCCCAAAATGTAATTCCATATTTGACACGAGAAAAGAAAGCAAGATAATGTAGGGAGAGAAGGACATATTTTTCTAAGATATGAGTGAATTATCTCAAAATGAATATTACTGATGAAAGGGTGCTGCAAAGGTCTGATGTATGTGTTTTCCAATTTAGTTTTTCGTCTATATAATTAGCCGTAAAAACTCTATTTGTTTTACAAATTCAGAATATTTGTTGTTAATGATTAGGTTTGGATAAGATGGTGTCACCGAGTTACTTGGATACAATACACACATTTTGTTTTTTCGCTATTAAGTATTGTTATAATGAAACCAACTTTCAAGCTCATTGGTTGTCACTGATTGCACCCTGTAGTTCTTCTTTACTCCTGCTTTTCAGTATGACATTTGTGTGAACTGCAAATAAGATTGTTTTGCATTTGTCAATGTTAGATGGCAGATCATTGATGTAGATAAGAAACAGCAGTGGGCCGACGACTGAACCCTGGGGTACACCTACATTGACAGCATACAATGTTTTCAGCTTGAACTGACTAATTCATTGATCATAAAATGTTGTCAGGGACCTCTTAATAGTTAAAAAAAAAACAGTTTTTTTCCAAAGTAGCACAAAAAAAACAGTTTTTTTCCAAACTAGCACAAAAAAAAAAACACTTTTTTCCGGCGTTCAATTTTTCCGTTTTTAAAAAAATAAAAACCACTAGGGCTGACTAAGAATGACGACAGATTTTGACTTATTTACCTTTATGCTTGCAAACCACATTTTGTTCGTTAGGTGTAGTATTGTGTTCCTAATTTTGGAAAATATTTAACTTCCTACTAGTGCTTTAAAGGTGGGAGAAAACGGATTTTTTAATAAAGGGAATATTTTCCACGAGGCGAAAAAACTGGGTTTTATTAACGAAATCGTTTTTTTCTTTTTGCTCATGAATATTCACAACTTAACACACGTACTACATTTGTTGCATAGGTTTAGTAAAATTAAATATTATTACGCTAAATAAATGTACAAAATCTTTATATTTACATTAAGATTTCAATATATTGTTTAGTAAAATTAAATATTCTTACGCTAAATTAGTGTACAAAAACTTTCTATGTAAGTTACGAATTCAATATATCTCATTAACGCTCTTGTACACGAGATAAAAATTTCCTCCACCTATGGCTGTTGGGCAGCTTTGGCTCAGATCGAGCAAACTTAAATAATGCTACAAAACTTGAACAGACCCCGTCCCGATAGAATTTTTTTCCTAAATGTATGTTTCTGGAGCTGAGCTAATATTTTAAATGATTCATTGATCATCACATAATGTCAGGGATCTCGTAATAGTTTTGAAAAACTTTTTTTTTCCAAAGTAGCTCGAAAAATAAAAAAAAAACTGTGATATATATTTTTTTATTTCACTCTCCATCAGTGAACAGAATTTCAGGGAATAATTTAGTTTCCGGGGGTGGGTTATATCTAGGAATTCTACTCATACAATGTGTACATCAATCGACTCAGTTTGACAAAATGAAACAATTAGTATCCATATTGGTCACTTCCGGGTGACCACATCCGGTTCAGAGTGCATAATTTTCACCCGGAAGTGGCTAATATTGATGTCAATCGTTTTCTTGTGAAACTCAGTTGGTTGATATTGTATGGTTAGAATTCCTAGATATACCCCATCCCCGGAAACTTAATTATTCCCCAATTTCAGATTTTTAAAATGTAATATATATAATTTAAGAATTATAAAATGGATTAAGAAATATAAATTTAAGTAATGCAATATACTATTTGTACTTTATCTTTACGTTCATCATGCCATACAATGTGATTCTTCCGTCTACATTTACTTAAATCTTTCTACACGAAATTATGAAGGCGCATAAAGTTAAAGAACATGCGTGAAAATTTATCACAGCACTGGAAGATGAAAAATAATCACAGGAAAAATCATAAACATGTTTGTATGAACTGTGCGACCTTTCACTGCAGCTGAATTCTTCTATTTTGTGCTGCTTTGGAATAATTTTCCAGCTTCCCGTCTTTTTCCAGAGCTTACTTATATTGCGTAAATGGTAATAATATGAACGTACCGCTAGTTTTCTGTAAGGTAGCCGCCTCACTTTTCGCGAATATTTAGCACATTTTGCAGAACACCGCACGCCTAGATTTGGCAAAATAAAGCCACGGATTGCCAACTAACGTTGTAGTCTTGTTTTACAGATGACGTAAACAGTGCTGTAGTCCTAGAATTTTCACAGGGTATACGCTGGGAATCATTAGCTTGTAAATTCTTCTTCATATTAAACAAGGTAAACGCACCAGTAATGGACACTCGAAGAGAAAGTTTTTAAAATAACACAATATCCATGAAATTACAATAACGAATAATTTTGCTCTATTATGTATGGTCTTTGTTTCAAGCATATAAATTGCCAAACTAACATAACTTAGACCCACATAGCAAAATGTCGTCCCAGGAATATCTGACGGATCTCCTGGCAGGATATCGGGACGTCCTGTTTAAGTCCCGTTTACATCCATGGGACGTATAGTTATAATTAATCCTTCGTATAACTATACGAATTCATATCCTTCGTATAGTTATAATTAATTCAATAATAATAATAGGTCGATTTAATTTATAGAAATTCCAGGTAGGTAATCCAGCACGGCTTTCCGGGGGACATCCAGGGGACCTCCGCACGGGATGAACTGTTTGTATTGCCCACAGAGTTATCCCACGGACGTCCTTAGGACATCGCTATGGGAGCTTGAGAAATCTGACGTTAATGGGATCTAAATGGGACGTCCCAGGGATGTATTCTGCTATGTGGGGATGCGTTATACAAAGCAGGGGTTGTCCATTACTGGTACGGCAAAGTCAGTTTTTGTTCAGTTTTGGACACTCAATATGCATTACTGGGTTGAAATAAAAAAAATGATTTAACGGATTGTTATTAACGTCCTAACCTAGCTGGTGATTGTACTTGAGGATTAAGATAGTAAGCACGGCGGAAGTCGTAATCACCTTCGACGCCTTATTGACAGGCTCTGACGCTACCCACTGTTAATACAACGACGAAATCAACATTTCCCAACTCGGCCTCGTGGCCGAATGGTCAAGAGGTTCGCTTCAAACCCCCCTCGGGTCAACAGTTTTTCTTTTTTATTTCAAAATATATTTTATATGCTCATATTTATTATTAATAGAGTCTAATTGCTTTTTGAATTTTTCTTACATTATCTTAAATTAGTGACCATGGGAAAGTGGAGGTTAGGTAAGGTCATGTATCTTTACATTTTTCGAATTTCTAGCGCGAGACGCTCTTCGACTTCTGCCGTGTTTACTATTGTAAACGCCATGTGTGATTGTAAGGACGGGACTTAAAGTTTTTGGTAACGTGGGATTCGAACCACTTTATTCAATAGCCCTCCCCATGACCACGTGAGCGGAAAGCGAGGGTGCTACACTCTGCTCCACTCCGAAGGCGAAATCACAATTCTGTTAGTTGTTTTATTTCAGCTTGGGAATAATTGTTTATTCTTCATGACCATAATTTGTCAGGAGAATTTTTGGTGCCATTTTTCCCAATGATGGACGCGGGGATGCCCATTAATGAAATTATTTGTTTTAGTATGGGACACTATTCAGTACAACATAGATATCATCTTTTTATAGCCACAAGAAATCTATGGCTTAGGCCGGGATAAGATAGAGAAAAGAAACGGACAAGGTGTCGGACAGGTCTAAGTTGAAGGTGCCATCAGGACTTTTGCCTGGTACTACTGAGGAAAAACTTGTTAAAACCTCAGCAAGAACGGTCAACCCCTGTTTCGGAACCCAGGACCTCTGGAATTATCAGTGATTGGAATTCCATGAAACAATCAGATAATCGAAGAGCAGTCAGTATTAAACATATGATCTTGTTTATTCCTCATATTTGAAACCTCAGCAATGATTATTTAAATTATTTTGAGTTAAGCAGTGTGCCCATTACTGGAACATCCAGTTTTTACCGTGTCCATCACTGGTACAAAAACAATGTTAGACAAAATCCGTGATTTACTCAGAAAATAGTGTATGATAATGAAAGTAATGGGTAGAAATACTAGAAGAAAGCAGGGAGAACGGGTAAAACTCTCATTTGATCAGTACATTTGAGCTATATTTGAGTTTAAAAAAATATAACGGTGAAAAGTGTCCATTACTGGTGCGTTTACCTTATAGGGATGAAATTTTTATTTAATTTTTTTTACAAAATAATCAAACTACTTTGGTTATTCCAGTGAGGCAATAACAATGAAATTATAAGGATAATGTATTGCATTGAGTGAATGAGAAACAAAAAGATTGTTGAGACTTTCGGACAACTACGAAGCATCTATATCAGTTAGCAATCAGACTCTTTATGACTCGCTTGATGCCTGTTATGTCTTCCTCCATATATAGAAAAGTCAAACGTCTACCTTACTTTTGAAAATATAAATCTCATACTACTCAAAACCTGCACTAAGATACCACCCAAGCTGGAAAAGTTCAGCTCAAATGCCTGTACATTATATGCGTATTTCTACAAAACTATTGTAGTCAACACTCAACAGATTGCAATAATATGTTAACGCACGCAGTGTAGTTATACTCTCTTACACTTCTCATCATTTTGTTAAAGTTGAACCAAAAGTACCTGACTATAATAATCTCACTGAGTGAATATGGAAATTAAATAAATAAACAAAAAGAAAGTAGATGACATACGCATCTTTGCAGAAGGTATACGGTAATGTGTAAGGTTAATCAGAGGTATACGCCCTATATCCTCGACTACAGCCCTGGACGTAAACACGCGTTTTGTTTGTACAATGTTTTCATCTTTGGAGGAATCAAATATAGGCGTACTCTCGAGTACGGCAGAGGAAGTATTTGCTTGATCGTCTGTTACACCCTTACCCCTAAAAGATTGCAGAGTATCTTGAACACTGTTTTCTTGCTGCTGTGTAAATTTTCTATTCTTCTGTGGGGTTGATATTTCAACACATATTTCTTCACTATCTTCACTAAGAACAACAGGTTTTAATAACATTTTACTAGTAATTACAACTAGTAACAAAATAAGACGAAGTTTTCTTCTGTGCCATCACAGCCAACACCAATTAACAAGAAGTTCGAAATCAAATAAACTAAATTCCTCACAACATTAATCGCATAACACACACGCAAACACACCGAACTGTCACGCATAAAAGCATATTCGTTCTGATAGAAATTCGGTGCTGTAAGTCAGTCTCTCTCTTCATCTCTCACTCTCTCTCTCTCTGACACACACACACAATATGCTTTCTCAAATACGAAAACAAACTTTTTGCTGTTTTGTATTGGCCCGCTGTCTCCTTGTTCAAGGAAACGAAACCAACACCGGAAAAGCACCATAAAACAGTAAACCTTCAACATATAATTTCTTGGTGCGGCAGCAATTCCAACATATTGATTTCTTTGGGGGGATGGAGAGAAAGAAGGAAAATCTGTGTCTACTTTTTTAACAGAAGTAAAACGAAGGAGCTTCAAATTCCGTTTCCTGCTTGAGGGAACACTGTGATCATAAGAAAATCAGAAGGAATTTTATTCCACAACTTTATATACATTTTCAATGAAGAGTTTCGGTTAGGGGGGGGGGGGCACTGCCTCACGAAAATATTGCCTAATTCCAACACTGGTAATGACACAAAATTTATAAAGTACGTGAAAAGCAATTTTGTAGGTTTCAATTAGTGAAGCTAGCTCCTGAATTATTATCTTGATGATGTGTTTTTCTGACTCAGCGTGGAATAACTTTTTTTGCAACTCGAATATTCAATTGAAATTTTTGTTCCGGAGAAAATCGATGTTGTTGAAATATACTTTCATGTATGCGCATCAGTTACTAAAGGATTTTCCCAATTAATTTCTTGCATTGCCCTAACAAAAAATATCAAATCTGTCGAACACTATAGAAGAGGTAGAGTTGAAACAACTCTACACTATCACTGAGGGCTAAGTCCTCTTTCAGTTCACTGCACCACAGGCTATAAAACAACCTTCTCGTATTGAAGCGCAACAATATGTAGGTTGAGTATGAACTGTGCTCAGGTCGACCATTCTCGCTGATGTTTTCCCTGGTTGCGCGTTTTCTCACCAGATGAAATTGTACCTTTCTTAAAGCCAGTATTGATTCGTTCCCACATTCCACACCTTACCTCGCGCTACAATTAAATGCATTAAACAACAAGTTTGTGTATTAAACCATATAAAATAGGCATTGTAAACGACAAAAGTATTGATCATTGCAACAAATCGACAGTTCAGTTCTTGTTTGGAATAGAATTTTGAACTTATTAATGACTTTTTGCATCTCAATCTCAGGCCGGAATAGGGTAGGGGAGAGTATGTTAGAAGCTAGTCGGCCAGGGTATAGTTCGTAGGTACTATCCCGGCACTTGTCTGGCGTGACTGAGAAAATACCCTGGGGAAACATCAGTCATTCATTTTTGGAATATACTAAATTTTCTCAGCAAGTCACTCACCTGCAGCATCTTGTTTCCGATTGTTGCCCTTTTCGTATAAAGATTATTTAGAATTTTTCATCGTACCTTCACCTGTATCCAAAAAACTGACTGATCTGCATAAGTACAGTACATGTAATATTAGGAGAGTCGTGAGAGATTGTTAATATTCCAACATCGAGCAGCCGTAGCTCAGTGAGTAGAGTGTTGACTTCGGATTCGGAATTCCCAGGTTCAAATCCGGAGGTAGACAATCGTGAATAGGACTTTTCCAAGGTGTTGTTTCAGTCAGACCAGGCAGATGCCGGGATGGTATTTTCAAACCTAGGCCCTGGCAAAGTCTTTCACTATTCAAATCCCCTCTCCTATACCGGCCTGAGCCAAGGGTGCAGAAAGGCAATTAAGCCAAATCTTCATCGCGTAGTAACCTGTTTGCCAATAAATTTTGGTCTTTGTACTTCGTATTAACAAATAAAATTAACACATAACTACTACTAACCCACAATATTTCTGCGAAATGCGCTGATTCGGAGAATGAAACAAATAGTACGTTGATCACCCAAGTAACGACACCGATGCTGGAATACGAAACGATCTCAAGCTGACAAGCTGTATTAATACTGACGATGGAAACTAAAATTATCAAGAACTTTCTCTGTCGTCAATATCACAAGCAACAACATAGTTGCGACTGCCTATTCTAAAGAAGCGCAGTGTTAATCAGGCCTCCCTCAAACACATGTAATGAAGATAAGGTGACCATGCAAAGATCAATTAAGAGAAAAGTTCAGAGTTGAGAGGCGGAGAACAAGTGAGGTGAAACCAACAGTCTGTTTCAGTGCCGATGTAAATCTAATCCCAGTCGCCACTACATTAGATGTTTTGAAATATAAACCTCGTTCTTTGTCGGTATATTCCATGCTGATAGTAGCTTGGCATCCATCAATTGTATACTTCGGACAGCGTGATGCTTTTAATAACGGTTAATAACCTCTCGCTGAATTTCAATTTCCTAAATAGAGAAAAAGTGTTTTATAAAAGTTTATACGTAAAATTTGATGGAAATATGCTAGTATATCCACTAACGAGCAAAACATGTACGTACACCTGAAATATGTCGTGATATGAGCAATAAAATATCTATAATTGCAAACAACCTAAATTGAATTTTTAGCCATGCAAATTATCGAATATTCATCAATATAGAAATATACAAATATGTGAAATACGCCCACTATGTAACCATTTATTTGATTCTGCCTCAGTGGATGGTAGTGCTTTTGGCGTAACGCATTGGAGTTCCAGATTTGTTTGGCACTAAAACTTAAAGAAGTAATTTGATTAGTATAGGAAGATGACGAGGGTTGCGCGGGCCGTAGGTTGGGAATATTTGTACGGTAATGCACCTTTTAAGTACCTATGCGTGATGAAATCAACGTAGTTGATGCACTTGTAGAGAAAACCCAGTGTAATTTACGGTGCTTTATAATTAGTAAACTGTCTCTGCACACTACCTGATAAAGCTCGGATGGATCAAGCCAAACGTCGTTGTTGCTTCTTTGTTGCTGACACTCTTATTTGAACATTGGCGCAAAAGAAAGAAAAATACGTTAAATTCAGAGGTTTATTGTCCCACAGACTTCAGAGATTTATTTTTCATTCAACAATAACGCGTGACGTAGTACAACACAATGATACATATGGTTTACAGAGTTGAAACTGGTATGCGCGTTGCATCAATTAACGTACTCAACTTTAATGAAATACGCGTAAGTATTTGGGATTCACAATACATCTAAGCATTAGTCCTTACAGCTTTATTTAATACAATCGTGTCGATAACAATGTAATCATAGGATTGGTTAAGAAATAATTTGAGTAATAGCCCTATACTAAATGGGAACACATCAAATACCAAACATTAAGCAGACAGCATCACACAATAAAATATCAATATTAAAAGCATTCATGACAACTACTACTACTACATCCCCTGTACCACCTTCGAAACTATAAGACTGTTGCCACGCTTTGGAGAAATGTATTAAAACTTATTTTATGATTATATCTTGGGCCATGCATTATGTGGCTACAAGACTTTTTTTTAATTCAGAGTTTTATTGTGGCACTAAATCAAGCTAATAACACAGGTTGGTATCTTTCTTTCAGCAAAAGTTGGTATGTAAATAATCACACCTAACGAAGATAAACCTCTTGTAACTCTCCACTTGGTCATCAATAAATACTTTCTGATTACCTGAGAGCAATGCAGAGGGAATAGGTGACCTGATCATGCCTATTTCTCCTCAGTAAATTAGCTTTGTTACTATCCCGACACGTTTTTGTGAGAGCGATTGTTCTCAGATACACAATAACCATAGGTTAGATCACTTTGCATCAAAATGTTTGGTTTCGTTACTTATACCTATAAGTTTTCTTTCTTAAAATTGCAAAGAAGATGCCATCCAGTACATCATCATTTGCTATCGTTCACGACAATATAAACTTACAGTTCGAACACAAATTCAGATTCCTAACTTTGTGCGCTCTCAAGCAGCCACCCTTTTATTATATGTATATATTTTTTTCAAAGCGTGCCTATCTAGTGCGTATAAGCACCCAACTCAATAAGTCTACTGCCTATCAGAACGTAAACCCTTTACACTTCTGCTACGAGCACGTTGTTGACATATGAATATCTCAATAACATCTATTCCTAAGATCACAGGTTTAACGTCAGTGACATAAGCACTTGTCAACATCTGACCAGTGTAAGTAATCGATTTTGCCGTAATGCTGATCACTCTCCGCGTGAGTAATTGACATAATCACCATGCCTTACGTAAATACATTCGCATAATCGTTACCATGGACAGCTTGCTTTCTTGTCAATAAAGAAATATATTCTTATAGTGCATGCAGCTATAGCGAACTTGCGTTTCTTGTACGCCGCTATGTGAGACCGCTGCCACTATGAAGTTTATGTACTGATCTGGTCGGACCATGGAACCGGTACCCCAGACTCGTAACAGAGGTACGTCGCGATGATTAGGGTTTTGCTGAACTTCAAGAATTAAGCGTCTCTGATACTCACATGTATCCAGTAGGCTATCACGGTGATTATAAATACTAAGTACTTACAGGTTGGTCCATCCACTCACGTGATGCAGGAACATAATGCATAACAGTGGGACGTCACTTTCTAGCACCTTCCACCGCCCCTACGACAAATGATATTTTGTGCTTATATCTGCTCCAGGCATACCAACTTTTATATGGAATGCTTTCCGCACAGTTTATGGCCTACAACACACAATATTTTCGTAGCAAATATTGATGAATCACCAAGTAATCGTAATATTTTACATTTCATCACTAACTAACAAGGTTATTGTTTTTCGCCCCAGCTCGATCTAAAATTGTAGGGTTACTACTTCCGATCTATCGCTCAGAAGCGTAGGTCACAGACTCGGAATGCGGCTTACGCATTTTCGACTCAACACAGGAAGTGAGTCGGCAGAGGGAGTATTATATAACGGGCGTACCCGGTTATAACTACTTATAATCAATCTTTGTGTTTAATGTTTTCAAATCCATTCTACCAATCACGAAACCAAGCACTTGAGGCACGTGAAAGTACGCAGTCCAGCAATCGGAATTTGGTCCTGCTAGGTTTCCCTGTTTGTCCCACTGCAAATATATCAGTCAGTATATCTGTCCACCCGTCAACACGTCATTCCGAAAAAGTAGGAATTTCAAAGTTGCAAAATCTCTAGGAATGGACAAAAGCGACACTACAAACTTATTCTCAAAGCTGTATGCGTGGTATCTCTTTGAATTTTAAACACCATGTCCGGAAATATTTATATCCTGAAGATATAAGATCAAGTTAGGGAACTAAATAAGGCTTGTTTCGCCTGTCATAAATGGCAGATCAGGAGATGCTTAAAAATTTAAATTTCTTAATCCACCTTTAGATCAGACAGAGATACGTTAAGGGAGGTTAGCGGCCCGTGTCTTAGTTAACATTGGAAAGAAATGTTCCTGACATTCTTGTGGTGAAGCTGAAGGATACTCTCGAAAACTTCAGCCAGTACGGTGGACGACAGGGTTCAAACGCACGGTATCTACGCATTGCGGTATCGAAAAGACAGGGAGAAAGTCACTTCAGCCATCCTCATATACAAAAATCTAGGGTGAATTACGGTTACATGTTTATAGACTGCTTCAACACGAAGTACCTGTCTCCGATTGGCAGCGATATAGATGACTGCCGTGCCCTATACGTAGCATTGAACGACAATGATTAGTTGTGTGTGCAAATGCAAAAATAATATTTTTCTCATATTGGCAAGTTAATTCTAAGTCTATTTGCGAAAATAAAATTATAAACAAAGCTGGCTTTGAAAAACAACTGGTGAAATATATCATCATCATAATTCATCCTTATAAGTGATATGACGGGTTTTTGCTAAGCAAATATAATTTTCCTCTTTTTATTTCAGGAAGCAAGCCACGCTTCTTTCTATTTACGTAGTATTTAAACGTAAGTTTGAAGGTTAAAAGTATGCTTAATTTATATTCCTATTGATTTCTACCACTGGATGAAGTTTTCAAAAGACTGTTTCAAAGGAATTGTCTAATTGATTTGGATACATTGAAACATCTACCAGTCATGGCTTCTAATGATACATACGCAGATAACCTAAACGATATAAACCAACCAATAGAAATGAAGGAGGAAAGGGAGAATACTGTTGTATGTTCTGATTGGGTAAGTCTTTTATTCTACCAAATTTATATTTTACAGCTATGGAAAATTAATTCCATTTCGTTAAGTATTTATGTTTTTAGATTTGATTTCAAATATGGAAGCTTTCTCTCGAGTTCTCTAATTCCGACTAAAAAAAGAGTGAATATTTAGGTTCTCAAGAAAAGATAAATTTTAATTTAGAAAGCATACCTAATCGTAAACTGCTATTCTTAAATAGTAGGTTAACGACTGTTATGCTAAATTGGCTTGTGTTACAAAGAAATGAATCCATACAATTATTTGGTAACTAACAGAATTATATTTTTTACAGTCTTTGCCAAACTTAAAAAAAAGACAGAAAATCGTGAAGATAACAAACAGATATTTTCATTTTGATTTATTTATGTATCTAGCAAGCAAATAATGTTCATGAATGACCATGGTAATTAACTGCATAAAATTCCTCCGAGCTGATTAATCTCACTTGTAAATATATGCTTTGAAAAAATAATTCGTTGTTATATTTATCCAAAACTCTTAATATTTTTTAGCTTTTGGAAATATTTATTTAGGTATCCTGTTTATGCATTGAGTTCATATTCATGTTTTAAAATTATGATTAGATATATCTTTATTTAATTTTTGGTAATCAGATCCTAGAAATAATTGGTCCTTTTTCCTTACATTATCTTTTATAATTTTAATGATCAATTAGTTCCTAGTATTTATTTTTCTTCATTCTTTTTTGTGTCCTAGTTTTCTAATTTATTTCAAAATGTTCTTATTTTTGAAGATATTTTTTTAACTTGCTTTTTGTAATATGTTTTAAGAGAAGTAGGAATATCGGTTGTTTTCGCGAAAACGGCATGTAGATTTTTTAAATTTATAGTTAATTGTATCTTCATATCTCTAGTGGGAGACACATACTAGTTACGTTTTACATTACTAATTAGTTTTATCATTTTAAGATATATTTGTTAGTGTAGGATTTTTTCGAATCTGCGTAACCTATTTCATTTCATTTAATTAGCTTCTAAGCTATTTTCAGCTGTACGTTATGTTTTACTTTTTATTTTTGTTCAATTGACTGTAAGTTGAGACATAATACAAAAGATTTAAATGGCTATTCTGTAAATATTTCATTTTTCAAATAGAACGTAACCGTCGCGTGGGAAGACGTGACAATATTGAAATAAGTCCCTCAGGCTTTGGAAAAAGGGATCGAAGTGGGAGTGGGAACAGTAACTGTTATGAGTGCACTAAACGCCTGTGCTGGTCACGGTCAGAGCTCGAGTAATGGTAAAGACAAAAGGACATTAGTCAATTTGGACTCAGTCCGACCAAAATCGGTGCAACGTTTAGGCACTAGAGGTACTTGTAGTTGTACTTTTTATGTATACACTGTTTTGTAACAGTATAAGGCAAGCGACAGGGATCTGGATATTTGCATACCTAAAAAGGAAAAGACCGAATACCGAAGTAATATACCGAATTTGAGACTTTGGTGTGTTTCCACGCTGTCCTCCATAAATACGTTTTTGGATATTATTTTGTTTTCAGTATTTCGTAGGTACAGTAGTTTTGCCAATCGGCCATTTGATATAGCTTCACTCCCTGAGTGACATACTGAATTCGTGATCGTCCGAAATTACGTAACTGACCTATCTACGTAATTTTGAGCATCTTCGTTCGACTCCGAGGAACACATTACTAAAACACCCGCATAGTGTCCGTACACAAGAGAGTACCAAGGCTTTTCGAGCTGCTGTTAAAAGAAAACCACAACGTTCTATTCGGCGGCAGTCGTTATCTCTACGGCTGAATCGGTCCGCTTTGTACCGAATATTGATGGAAGAATTAGGAATTTAAATTTGAAATAGGCAAGCATCGAAATCCAGTGATCGTCGACAACGCAGACATTTTTGTTGGTGTCTGATGGCCAAGGTGATCGATTTCATGCACAAGCTGCGGATGTCAGACAAAATCCACTTCCACCTCGTAAATAAGCAAAATTTTCTTTATTGGGCCAAATAGAAACCTCGCATGTTATAAGAGTTTCCTTTACATACCATCAAAGTTGCAATATGGTGTGCTGTGTCATCGCGTGGCGTCGAGGCTATATTTGTAGATGGTGATGGGCTCGCGGAGACCGTAGCGGCTTGGTAGCTTTGTTGCTTTACTGGACACATATGATACGCAGGAACTGAAGCGCTTTTCCCACATCCGTGGCAATCCCTGGTTTCAACTAGGGCGCAATTCTGTGGCTGCTTTACCAAAATTGTTTGGCCATCGACTATCCCATAAGGTAAGATACCGTGACCCCAAAATCCACTGACCTGATCGTTTGTATTTTTTATTGTGCCGTCATATTAAACGTAAAATGACCCATTGTTGACCTGTTTCACTTGCTAACTTAAAGAAAGGATCCATTATGAACATGCAGTGATTCCTGTGGACATGTTACGTCGAATCTGCAGGACGTCCTTCGACGAATGCATAAATATTTGCGAAAGATTGAGAGCATCTATTGAATGTCCTCTTTAAGACGTGCAATTACACATCTCCTGAGCGATATGTTTGTGTCTGTGTGTGATGACATCCTATGTACCATTCGTTGCCTTGATTAAGATTCTTTCAGCTATTTACTACATTCTCCATATATACATTATAATATTCTCCGTCTTTTCGATACCGTCTTTATTTGTCAAAGCAAGGTGACACAAAATTTGCGTTCTAACCGCTCGAGTACACAATTTCAATTCATAAAAGATTATTTTCCTTCAGAGATATTGTGAAAGATATATTGTCGAAAATCGTACCTCGAGCACCACGTTTTCATTATGGCCGAGCCGGCAATAGCGCACCAAATTCGCAAATTCTTTAAATTGCTCTTACCTGCTTACTTAATCTGTGAATTATGTAACTCGCAAATTCACTGCCGCAGTAACAGATTTCTCTATAGGATTGTAATCTGAGGAAGATCAAGCCAGTTTTCGTCACACACAAGTACTTCTCACCCTTCTAATATTATCCTGCCAGCAAATCTGTTTTCATTCGGCTTACCAGGCACGATATAATAATATATCCGTTTTCCCTCATCCGGGTTACATGGCCTGCCCTCTTTAGTCGTCGCGAATTTATTATTCATACGACACTGGGTGAGTCGTGTAGTCTGTGAAGTTCTTCATTATGCAGTCTCCTGTATTCACCCATCATCTCGTCCCGTTTCGGCACGTATATCTTCCTCAAGACCTTATTTTCAAACTCTCGTAATTTCTGTTCATTTGCTAGAGGCGTACTCCAACTTTCGCAAGCGTAGTAAAGAATAACCGTTTTGTATATTTTTAATTTCAGCATTATTGACATTAGCCACGATGTTACGAATTTCTGGACTGAGTAGAAAAATGTGTTGCTCGATACTAAACTACTTTTTACTTATTATGTGACCTCATTTTTGCCTGTTACACATTCTTCCAAGATTTAAATTTGTTTACTTTCTCTATCTTCTTTCTATTTTTTATGTATCTATTTTTTTCATTCCGTATATTTCGGCTTGTTACAATGTATTTTGTTTTCTCTATATTTTTTCTCTCTATTTCATCACACGCTTCTACTAACACATCGATGTTACTTTGTAGTGCATCTGCGAAGACCCCTTTTAAATCCACATCATCCGTGTATGCGAACAGTTGGTTTAAGCCACTCAATGTTAGTCCCTTTTTGACCTCTTTTATTTTCTGAATCGTATATTCTAACGCGAAGTTAAACAGTATCGGTAACAAGGCATCACCTTGTTTCAATCCGTTGCGAATTTCGAAACTATCTGGAGTATTATTACCGATCCGTACTCTGCTTATTTCGGAATTCGAAATTGTACCACGATATTGTATAGCTTTTCCTTTTGATAGAGTCATATGCTTTCTTAAAATCAATGAATACTTTATGAACAATCCCATTCTATGCCCATTTCTTTTTCAAGATTTTTGTCATGGCGAAAATCTATTCCAGCTTGGATCTTTCTTCTAAATCCACATTGACGATCTACAATTATTTCTTCTATGTATAGGCTTAGGAGAGAGAGCAGGATATTACTCAGTACTTTGTAATATGTGGGGAGTAATGAGAATCCGCAGTAATTATTACAATCCGATTTATTGCCTTTTTTATAAACCGGAACTTATTAGTTATCCATCCCTTTGGAAGCTCCTCCTTTCTCCATATAGCACTTATAAATTAATGTAGTTCCTTGATTAAAGCCGTTCCTCCCACTTTAATTAATTCGGTTGGAAAGTTGTCTATTCCCGGTGACTTGAAATTTTTCAATTTCTTTACCGTCATTTCGACCTCGATCTCGCTACTTTCGGGTTCGGCGTTGTGTACATTTAGAAGTTTGTCGAAATAACTTTTACACACATCGATAATTTTAATCGGATCCGCCTGCAGATCTCCGCGTTGATTTCGAATCATCCCTAACCTCGGTTGGTAACCTTTTCTTAACGAGTTTACACCTTTTTATGTAGATCTCGTATGTTTTTGTTATCCTTTTTCCCTTTATCTCCTGGTTCTTCTGCGTAAGATATTCTCGTATTTTGTTTTTGAAACCGCGTGTGGCGTTGCGTTTCGCGTTAATGTAGTGGTCGGTATTTGATTCGCTTTTACTACTTAGCCATCGTTGCCTTGCTTGTTTCCGTGGCTCATGAAGCTTATGGCATTATTCATCAAACCAGGGCTTGTTCTGCCGCAGTTTGT
Source organism: Lepisma saccharinum (assembly GCA_022664845.1). Classification (NCBI taxonomy): domain Eukaryota; kingdom Metazoa; phylum Arthropoda; class Insecta; order Zygentoma; family Lepismatidae; genus Lepisma; species Lepisma saccharinum. Next base: position 26,679 of record JAGDQP010000371.1, read on the forward strand.
TCTCACCTAAACGTTGCTTCGCTGTATCAGCAATTGCCTTCCACCTCTTAAAGATGTCATGAATAATGAAACTGATGTGTTACTTTTCGAGTCGGTTAATATTTCGAACCTGTTTGCGGTTTTTCAGTTGGTGATGGTTTTGTTACACTCGGATTACCTAATCATTGTCTGTAAATTACAGTTACTTTGAAAATTTACCTTTTCTATTCGCAATGCATAATTTTTCCGACACTTTAGTGATCACTCACTGATGGTCGGTGTCTCTTTCCCTTCTCTGTAAGACCTAACGTCCATTATTTTGTTGTGTCTTCGTTTATTTACTAATGCGTGGTCAATCTGGTTGAAAGTATAATCTATTACGTATTATATTATTTATTAAATATGAGAAATGTTAGAATTTTCAGAAATGACGTTCAACTTTACAGTTGTTAATAGAACTTTTCGTATTTCGTTTTTATCAGGATGGCGAAACATCATTGAAAACTGATAGTCACAATATTCTTCAAGATGCAGAGAACGAAAATTCCTTTCTAGCAACTTGCGATCGCGTGTCAAATACAATTTCAGATCCATTGGCCTTTCTTTCATCAGATAAAGAAATTAAAGTAGAAATGACGCCATATAATTTCGAAGAAATGGTTATTGTTACTCGCGTCAAAGAAGAAATTGTTGAGAGAAACAATGAATTAAGTAACTTTATAAATTACAAGCCATCTAAAGTAGCTTGCAATCAATTTTCGGTTGAAAATATTTCTGACAATACAGAAATTATAGTAGATGGGGATGCTTTTAAACTGAAAGCAATAACAGAGGATGTTCGTTCTGAAAACGTTAGTAAGAATTTTACGTTGCAACACAATCAAAAAGATATATTTACTCAGCATCGTAGTGAAGCAGAGAACACCGGTCAGCAACTTTCCCTTATTAGCAAAGGAAAAGGAACAATCAGTGGAAGAAAGAGAGAGAATAAATCAAGTAGTAACTCGCCTCAAGGAAAATATCCAAAAGAGAAAGATAGTATGGGAAAGAAATCAAGAGGGAAGAGGAACACAAATATTACGTTTGAAGATTCTTCGAGGAATCAAATAATAGCTTCTTTTAAGGCAAACAGACGGGGGAAGTTTTACAGTGAGAAAAACCTTTTTAAATGTGATATCTGTGGATATACATGTACTTCTATTGGTAGCCTTAAAGCTCACATTAGAACGCATACAGGGGAAAGGCCTTTTAAATGTGAAATATGCTCTTTTAAATTCACACAAGGCAGTCATTTGAGAACGCATATGAGAATTCATACTATAGAGAAGCCTTTCGAATGTGAGTTTTGCGGTTTTAGATTTACTCAGAAGGGTATGTTGAAAACACATATAAGGATTCACACAGGAGAAAAGCCTTACAAATGCAAGTTGTGCGGATATAAATGTAATCGTAAAGATATATTAACTGTTCACACAAGAACTCACACAGGGGAGAGACCATTCGAATGTAAAATGTGTGCTTATAAATGTAAAACAAGTAGTTACTTGAAAGTCCATAACAGAAATCATTTAAGAGAAATGAATTTTTTATGTGACATATGTGGTTATAAATGTGCAGTTAAATGTAGCTTACAGGTACACATGAGAACTCACACAGGTGAAAAGCCGTTTAAGTGTGAATTCTGCGGATATAAATGTACTATTGCAGGGCAGTTGAAATTACACATTAAAACCCATTCTGGGGAGAAGCCTTTTAATTGTGAGAATTGCGGTTATAAATCTATTGGTAAACATTATTTGAAAAGGCACATAAAAAGACATACAGGTGAAAAGCCCTTTAAGTGTGAATTATGCGCATATAAATGTACTGAAACAGGTAATTTGAAATTTCACATGAAAACACATTCAGGGGAGAAACCTTTCAAATGTGACTTATGCGGCTATAAATGTATTCGTAAAGTGCACATAATAAATCACATGAGAACCCATACAGGTGAAAAGCCTTTTAAATGTGAAATATGTGGAAATGAATTCGCTCAGCAAGAGAATTTGAGAAAACACATGAAAACCCATACGTGACAGAGGCCTGTCAAATATGACTGGCGAATATAAGTGTGATCGTATAGATCTGAAAATGCACATGCGCGCTCTTACTTGCAAGAGAGACGAAACGTGTCGCAGGTAATTCTGGGTGGAAAAAACCTTTTTCTATAAGGTGCGGAAACAACGTATTCTTGACGTACCTCTGGGTTCTCATAAGTATGCATTCATTCTTAGCCAAGTTGCTGAAAGAACTTCAGTTACTGATACGGTTAAGAAGTATTTGTCGCTTGATTCTGTCAAGCGATTCTGTCGCTTGATTATAAATTGACTTGAGAAAAAGTCGAGGAGATTTTCCAAAGTGAAATAAACATTTATAATTATACTCCAAGGAAGATAATGTAATTCCATGCCTTTGTAAAAGAGAAATGTAATTCTTCTGCTTTGTATATTTTTATCTTTTCTAATGACGTTAAGAGTATTCTCGCTGGAAGAGAAGCCTTGAACTGATATTTTATGGCCGAGAGTTAGCATTTCGTGTAATAGTAATACAGATCGCTTACAAACGTAATCCTAGATTTTTTAGTTTTTGGAATAAATCTCTTAATAAGGCGGGTACTCGAAATCTATCATTACTGATCACAAAAGTGTCATCTAGATACGAACTAATATTCTTAAGGGAACGGTTGGCGAGAGCCATATTAATTACACAAGTGTAAACTGCGGGCAAGAAACATAACCTTGAAAGAAGACACTGAATGTAGAATTCCTGTCTCATGACATCGAAAACTAAAAAAAACCCTCTGTATTTTTCAGAGATACGCACGGTCCAAATGCGTCTATTATTGTGAGTGCCCCTATTACATCAAATTTTGAATCCCATATTTTTTTTGGCATCTGCTTCAAACTAAGGTGGATAGAAGAAAAAGACCATGGCAGACAATTAGAAGAGGTAATGAGGAGCTATACTCAAAGAGAAACTAACGTCTTCTGGCCCATTTGCATGAGGAGTACAGGGTTATACTGACTGCAGAAGTATCAATGTCAGGATCCTGGTACAGTACATTCTGATTACGCTGCATGTTCATTTCCTAGTCAATTTTGTCACAGAGATTGCCGCTATTTGGATATTGACTAAATGAAAGGCACAGGGGTCTAATTCTGAATAATGTATTGCTTTTTAAATGACCTATGTTTGTGTATGAAGATATGTCAGAAAATCAGTTAAAATCATGTAAAATATCTTTCTTAATTTTTGGACCTGCATTCGATCCCATATTTGTACTTGCAGCGTGAAAGTGCTTCCTACTTGCCATACGTTGTTTTTGTCAGAAGATTCATCTTTGATGCCCACATGTGACTCGCTAACTGGTGGATATATATGTATATCGTTATGATCCTTTGCAGGTCATATACATTAGGTAGAGCAGGATCGAATTTAAGGATCACTGAATAGTTGAGACTTGTTCTGTGTTTTCCCAACACCGGTTTATTATAAAAGTTTCCAATATATATTACAATAGTATTTCACTTAATCCGAATTATACATGTAGCTATGGTAAATCTCGGAATTGTGGTTTGACGCTATATGTTCTAGTTGATCACTTCTCCCTGTAAGTTAGATTTGTGATGGACTCCGTACCAAGTCCCAGGTATAGTTGGTTGTTGTTGCTAGGTTTGGACCTCGTACGAGGTCCCTTTATTAGAGAGGATCAAGTGACCACTGTAAAGTTAGTGATGAAGGACTCTTGCTGTCGGTCCTTTTTATAATCGCTCCTCCTTTCTCTTCTAGAGGTGTGTCTTCTTCCTTCTTTAATTCACCACCAGGGTTTATTGTCGTCTGCTACTTATGTTTACATAAACACTTTTGTGTGTTTATGTCACACTAGCCTATTGACACATTCTATCTCATAACGATATTCAATATGGCCAATATACTTTTCACTTTTTTCTCCAAAAATTTTCTGGGGAATAATTTCTGTGCGAGGGATTGGAATGTGGGTAGAGAGGGCACGTATTTGTGTGTCAGAGTTTTCAAATTGATATGTAATTTTCTGATAGTGTAGAGATTGAATTTTTATTTCTGACACGAGCATGTAGTTTCTGCCCAAAATGTTTAAGATTTAGTGTTCTATTCAAATCTAATTTCCGCTTGCTGTTTCACGAAGTCTGGGCCAAGTATCAGCTTATCCCATATGTAATGTATTTATACGCCGCGAGGGAAGAACGATAATTTACCTGGAACACTACCGTTGGCCAAGAAAGTAGCATCCATCAGTCCCACATCACTCCGCACCTGTGAAATACTTGCTGAATCTCCCGCTGAAAGTTGCCACCGGATTTGGAGACAACTGGGTTATTGGTCGTCGCACATCATCAGCATTTGCAGGTTACGATACATAGTAGTATGTTGGTGCAACATCTGCAACATAGTAGTATGTTGGTGAAAACGCGGGTTTAAGCGGTTTCTCCTAGCAGCATTCCTCGATTCTAGCGCAGGTCCTTCTTGTCGTGTGTGGGCGTGCGTTATTTCCGTGGGTGAGCATATCCTTGCGATTAACCAGTGCAGGACGTTTCTCCAACAATGCAGTCCATAGGCGTTCAAGGAGCTGACAATATACATCTGCATTAATGATTGGTTTCCTGGCAAGAGCTGAAAATAAATTTTCTCAAGCACTCAACATCATTTTGCAGGGTGGAGATCCTGTTACATCACATTCCCTGTGCTCCCATTTATGTACTCACTGCCGTTTGTGCGTTATGTTATGGTAGAGGACCTACTTTTCATCCCGTCACCATTAAGTTCAGAATTTGCGCACGTCTGGGACTGATGGGGAAGAAATCCCAGATGTCAAATCGCTGCGTCTTCTCTTGAGTCGTTAACGCGTTGAGTATACATTTTCCTAATTTGGACATTACCCAAGGTCCAGCATATGACGATAAACGGTCGAATGGGTGACGGAGGTTGTTGGCGAGTTTTTCAAGTTTCCAATGGATTTGCTCCACCGTTGCTCGCAGAGTAGGATTTGTCCAGCTGCACAAGTCTCCTCGCGACTTAACTGTGAGGCTTGTGTTGCTAGACCGAAACGTCTAGAAACACTTGACACTTTCATACATCCACATCACCCTGACCATATGCGGAATTGATGTTTCGCGCCACTGCGCTGGCTATATCTCACTGGTGAAATTCATACTGCATGACATACCATATCTAGGCCTCCCAGACTGCCATGTTCACACATACTACATTTCCAAAACGTGTAGTAGACCATTGTCCTTCTACTCATGCTGCACTATCAAATGTCATATCACTCAGCTATGGCACCTGCGAGTATTTCACCATTCACGCGTCAGATGGCGTAATTACAGCGTCCATCGCAGATACAAGAGTATTTATAGGATAACCGATAATACGCCTGACTCGAAAGTTTGTTCTACACGAAATAGTTGTGTAAAACGACTGTGTCCTATTTGAATTTATATTACTACAAGTTAATTTTAGTTTACTTTGGGTTGTGCCGTTGACAATCGAGTCTGAGTATTTTATACGTGCCGTAATTCTAATTTTTTCTTAAAAGGCTAATTTGAGATCACGTTTAAATTGCTGCGTCTTTTCCCAGTTGTCTAAACTACCTTTATGCTTGGCGTCGAGTTTCTATCATTAAAGGGGATACGGATGTTTTTTTCTCTATGGTTTTGACTTGAAGCCTCCTTCGCCGCTACTACACAAACTATGTATAAATGTTACACAGTTTGCATATTTAATAACAGTTTACATGTTTACTGATGTACTATGCCGAATAATAAATATTTCGATGTGGGCACAGATTTTGGTGAAAGTTCCGCTAAGTCCGGGTATATTAAACCTTGGGATATCTGTAAATATGTCGCGGATTAAAATCATTTGTAGGTTGGCTATTGCCTTGTAGGTTGTCTATATGTACTCACTTGTATGTTATTTTGTGAGCCATTTGAATTATGGTTGTTGGAGCTATAGTTAGCGTTACCCCGATTGGTCTTATGCGGGTTTGGTTAATAGTCCTCTTTGTAACAATATCGAAACTTTTCCCTATAACACTTTTTATATCTGCCATTATATGGCAAGTATTATTTCTATGAAAGTTGCGTGGTACACCTCTTGTATAATGATAATAAGAGATATATTTATTTATGCCTTTAGTGTTGTTGAAAATGCGAAAATACATTTTTCATCTCTGTCTGTAAGAGCGCTACTGATCGGCACTTACAAGGGAAACATTTGTGTTCGAGCAGGAATTTTTTGATAAGACTTCGTATTTGTACTAGTACCGCGATGTTAATAATGCCTGCCAAGTAATTCGATCGTGTAAGGCCGCGTTTGTCCGCTATAGGCCCTTAAACTTTGGAATAAGTGGAAGACATCCCGGGAAGCCGCTGCACGACTCACGCAGTTTCGGTTTGAATAGTTACTTATTACTCAAAAAATCTACATGTACATACCTGAGGGTGCTAACAAAGTGTGCAAAGGCACAATACCTAGTAACAAATAGTTTGGCAGATATAGGTCAGCATTTACCTTCATAAATATAAGTGGAACTTTTCTACAAAGTGAGTAAAACAAACGAGAATCACAGTAGGCAGAGGAAAAAAAAGAGATATGGCAATCAAAAGCTCACTCTAAAAGTGATATCCTCACAAAAAAAATTGATTTTCGGTGGTGGGGTACGAATAGAAATACGAAGCATTTGCACCTCTCTACGTACGTCCCTAACCGTATCTGTCAGCAAATTCAAGAGTGGAAAACAGAGTTACATGTGACATCGTGTCGATGAAGAGTGGTTTCGAAGATTACTGTGTATCCCTATTTTGATTCTCCCTTCCGTTTTCTACATAGTATCTGTAGAAAAACCTGACTTGCACTTGCGAAGACAAGTACTGGCCTATATTTGGCAAACTCTTTGCTATACCGTATTGTGACGATAACTTGACAGGCCAAAAGAGAATTTGGCATTCACCAGCGCCTGGCGCCAATGTTTCTGTACTAGCGCCAATCGAATTTTGGAAAATGTGTTTTTCTAACCACTCTAGTGTGTGAAGCATACGAGAAATATTAAGATATGTTGTTAAATAGAATACAGAAACATATCCGGGAAATTTATATTTTAGAAGTTACATATAAATGCTATTACAGTAATTAGCGTTAGTAAATAGAAACTGAGTAGAAAATAGTTTGTATTATCTTGTAACGAGCCTCTGTATAGTACTAAGCAAGGTTGTTTGTCAATGATTAGCGATGATTGCTTAGTATACCGAAACATGTCTATGTTTAACACGTTGGATTTATTTGATATGTTATTCTCATTTTGACTTTTCAGTAGCCAACAAGTAACATACATAGCAATTTGTTGTTCAGTGAACAAGAATTCGCAGTTGTACAACTACAGATAAAGTAATGTAAAAATTTTAAAATGAATCATACAGCATAATCATTCATGTTTCGTCAGCATTTAAATATTTTTTCAACTTATTATTTTCGAAAATGAATGAGTCATATCAACGATTGACATATGTTAGCTTAATGGACTGTTTGTTTCGTGGCAATACTATTAAATTTTGGAAGTTAGAAACACTTCTAGATGACACCATGATTGACGTTCATTATTTTCTTCTTTAAAGGAATTATAAACAACGCTGCGAAACAAGTAATTTCCATTGCATTTACTGTATAACATAGATTCGTGCTTTCTGATATTGTACCCTTTGGATAAGCACCTTGAAGTGGGTTCATGACCGATGTCACGAACGCCTCGGATATATGAATTAGTTTCTTGCACTAAACTGCTGTTAATATTTTTTAATTATACTATTCAAATTACTGGGAAACATTTGAATGTTTAACTTTGATGAATGTGTTCAGCTCGTGTTTATAAGCTCATAATAGATGATTATATGATGCGTAACAACACAATGTGTTTGTGCACATGAAATTATAGCTTATGAGAATAAATAATAAATAGTGAAAAAAGTGAGTTTAATTTCGCATTTAATTGGTGTTTATCAAATTCCTGCTAATGTAGACATTTTATTTAAAATCTTATCCTTACATGTACTAATTGTTAATTATGTTAAATAAAGATAATCCTTTTGAAAATGAAATCAATTGTCTTACATAAAGTGGCGTACCAGCGCGAGGACATGAAAGCATGTAAGCTTATAGAATTTAAATTGTTATTACCAAAAATAAATGCATACCGTAATATCAACAATGAATCACAGAGAAGGAAGTATTGAAATTGTGTCAAATAATGGCCTGATCCAAGAGGCACACTTTAAAAATATGAATGTTCGTCATACAAGAAGAAACAAGATAGAGAACTATCATTATCAAACAGTAAATGAAGGTGCTGGGAGTAAAAGGAGACATGAAATCTTACAAGGCAGGGCCACGCTATGTTGTCCCTGAAATATGAATCAAACATAATACATCTGATAGAGCGTAGTGAGATATAGGAAATACCAAAATTTAAATTACGATGGACAAGAATAAGCGAAGCTAGGGGGGACGAAACGTTGAAAATTACAGAAGTAAAGGATTCGATCCACGCTAGGCTATTTCTGAGTTAAGGATATTACTTTCAGGAGGTGATTCCTGACACCCATACAAGTAAAAGCGTTGCTATGAACATGGGCGAAACTACGTTTGTGTTAGACATAAAGTCCAAAATCAACGCCTAAGAATGGGAAGAAAACTAGTAATTAACACTAAGTCAGAAACGAAGCATTGAATGACAATTTCGGTTACGGAAATTTGTTTCCAGCAATATGGTGGATATCAGGAGTGAAAACACGATGACACCTATTTGTCGGTGTTGTTAACCCAGTACAAGGTTTAATTTTTCTAATGCCCTTGTGTTATCGGGCATTTGACATCTTCTAGTGATGACAAACAACATACGAAAAACACATACAGCAGTGTTGCAAACTGTGGACAAACAAATATTTTTGCTATTTTATAAAAATTCCAGGCAAGTCCATACCTAATCGTCTAACTTGGATGCTGAACTTCTTTCAAATAATTATATTTTGTAATATTTGTACCCCTTATAATATAAGAATAGTTCAAAACGGTATTTTTTATGTTTATCCTTGCCCATTACTTAATTATTTTCATTTTTGTCTTGCTGCGTTTGTAAAAATTTGTGTTTAGTGGTGTCTACGAAAAATGAAATATCTTCGGACCGGTTTATAATAAAATATTGAAACAAATACGATTTCTTCATCTAAAGTCTGTTTAATAATTTAGTCCTGTGCATGTAAACCCTGGAACTAACTGAATTGGTTAAAATGACATCGAAATGATTTAAAACATTCCTGCTTCCTGGGTGTTTTTGGCACGGATTGAATTGAATGTCAAGGATGTTTTCTGTATATTATTATACATCAAAGCATATTGAATGTGTACCGAATATGAAGGCTAATATATGATTCCTTATTTTTTATATAAAGTTAAAAAAATTCGAACGTATTTTATGCATATTAATTGTTGATTTGTCCCCAATTTGCAAACCTGTAACTAAGTTCAAACTCAAATATCAAAGTACAAATTTCTGCCATAGTTACCATTGGCGCAAGTATATAGTGTATGTAAATCCTATATTTCTATCTGGTCTTCCACAGAAGATACTGGATTTCCAAATCGCATGGAGCATTATTTACAATGTACAAAACAATAAACCGTTTAAACTGATATATCAAAGTTGAAATTGCTACCAGATGTTCTTATATAAGATGGCCTCCGATAACATGTGAAAATAATATATTTTTATATTAAGTTTCACCAGAAATATTTGGCCTCCAATATGCATAAAGTAGGATTTTTGGACTTTCAAAAATTATTTAAAAATTAAGTAGTTATAAACCAGCCTCACTATGCTGTATATATTCAATACACTTCCGTCTGTAATTATAATAGTGTTCAAAAATTCAACCATGATATTTAATTCCTTCTGTGCGATAAAACACCCAGAAAACAGGAATGCTTATACACGTGTGGATACAATTTTGACCATTTATATTGAAGACCTGAATTACGAAATATCTCAAGCCCACCGGAGTATTTTTTCAGAAGGAACATGAAAAGCAGTCCAAGCACTTGGGATATTACATATTTAATATACATTTCATGCCCAGACATACGTTAGACCCCTCCCAAAACCTAGTTCTGGATACGTGCCTGACCACTGGAACTATTTGTGACCAACTAGGTTGGGTAAGTTCTGACAGTTGTAACAACGAACATCTTTTTTCACAAATAACGCTTGTTACTGTTCCATGACGATTAGGGATTGTCCTGGTATAATGTTCAAGTTCTTTTATATTTTATCTGACAATAGGTAGGTGGTGATGCTTACGTAAGATTGGTTTAAAAGATATTTATGTTATTGAAAGATTTAAACATTTTCAAGGGAAGCCAAGGGTAGCACTCGGGCACGTACCTCTCCTTATGGAGTGACATTAGTCCTGACTAAATAGTTGTTCCCTAATTGCAACAAATTGTTTGAGCCAGTCCTATATTCACACAGCAAACGAATGCTTAAAGATTTATCTACGAATTTCAACTAAACATCCTGAAAAATAAAATCAAACTTCAACAAGAATACTCTTCTCAGGTACAGTTTTTTTGTTTGTGTTTATCTGATTTTCTTGAAATCCTCATGTAAATGACGAACCAACTCAGTCATTAAATTACATTACGATAGAATTAAGAAGAAAAGTAGTGTTTACGAATTAAAGAACCCGTATTTTCATATATCCCTTTCTACGTATACACTTAAAAAAGAATTTATACACTCTTTTATGTGTTGTGGAAATTTTATAAGCGGTAATTTTGTCACCAAAATATGAGCAAAAGGGTAATCTTGTCACTCAGAAAAATTTGTAAATACGTTATTTTGTACATTGAGTGCAAGGATTCAGGACATAGACAAGTCAACAGTTACAAATGAGTCTTTTACGTAGAACATCAGATAGAGCTTAACAACTTAAAAACACATAGTTACAATAACTGTTATGAAATAATAATAAGTAATGTATTAACAGCAATATTCTGTATTAACAACCTTTTTGGCGTGGAAAAAATACCATTCGAATAACAAAATGTTCCTGGAATTTGGTTTATATATTATTTACATGTAAAACACCTGTGTGTCAAACAGTCCGAATTGTTATTGTCATCCATCAGAAGCGAAATGAGGCGACAAAATTATAATTTTTAAGAAATTCACAAATAGGAAAATACGGCACTGTATTTTCTGTTTGATATTTTAGAAACACATTCTTTGTTAGTACACTATAATTCCTATCTTCGAATTTATAAATCTTACATAACACCTTCGCTCGTTTAGATATCACTATTTAATTTTGAGAGTGGTTGAAATGGAACAATGAGACAGATGCATGTATGGAATAATGAGGTGTAGCTCAGCAGGCCAAAACTAGCTTATTCTCTCTCTCGAAACAGGAAATTTCTAAAAAATCTTGATTTTATATTTTGGATTTCAAGAGTTTTAATTCTGTGCTGTTAGATCCTGGTCAGAACAGTGATCGGTGTATTGGGGCGAGGTGAGATTCTCCTCTCTGTGAAAATCTTCCCAGGATCTATTTTCCGAAATAACTTCCATGCCTGTGATATTAAACTGACGGGAAATCCAGTCAGTATTCTTCGATCTGGATCCCCTCTCTCTCTCTCTCGCTCTTTCTTGAAATTTGCACAAACGGAACAAGGGTCAGAATTATATATTTTTGCTGTGTCTCCCTGCTTCAACTTTGTTTCTGAAATGTGAATATTTCAACTACATTTCTTCATTGGGAATTCTTAGTTATTTTTATATTAACAATTCTCAATTAGTGATTTCATCAAAATCACATCGACACCCACGTAGGAACAATTTCTAAACGAAGCATTTTCATTACTTTTTATTCATTATTGCAATTCTCTGCCGTCATTGCATTAGGGGGCTACAGAAGATTTAAGGGGGACCAGATCACGAAAGTCCCTATTTACAAAAAGGACATTTTATGTGCGCGCGATAAACATTTGAAGGTCACAATCATTTTTCTGGGGTGTCTCCCCAAAATCGCCTTCAGCTACGGGCTCGACCAGTGATGCGTTTTAGCCTCTGGCGGCGGTAGGGAACTTTTAAAATTTGTGTATTTATTTGTATATTTATAGGAAACCTACGCAATGAAGGACATTCTAGCGTCAGGACACTTTCTCTGTAGAAATACACCACTGGGCTCGACTATGTCTCTGCATACAGTGACAAAATCACCTCAGGGTTTTCACTACACACCATAACACCACCTCAACACCCTCGTAAATTTTCAGATAAGCCTTAAAAAAAACTGGCCTTTGATGTGAAGTCGACCCAGCAAACAATTACTATAGAAAGAGAAAGAGAGAAATAAATAGGAAGGGAGAGAGAGAGAGAGAGAGAGAGAGAGAGAGAAGGAAAGAAAGGAGGAGAGTAGTGTTGAAATCTGGCTGAATTACAAACTAGATTTATTATGATTAATGGGTGGAATATCGTTTAGGTACATTATTCAAATGACATTCAATGTAATGAAAATTCTAGGCTCCCACGATCAAGCTATAAAATGCAAGAATGGACATCACAATTATAACATAAACAGATACAGTAAACCTCACTAGCGAATGTCCAACTCCAGAGAGATGTTGCCCAAGAGAGGGGGCTATTGAGTTTCAACTGTTCGAATGACTGTTGGGAGCCTTATTGAATCTGGCGGGAACCAGTGCATGCCGTTAAAGATGATCTACGAATTTCTCTTCCAATTCAGACTCAGTAATCACGACGTCGGTTTCTGGATATTTCACAACGTTGGGCAAAGCATGGAGCCTGAATCCTCCATTCACGCCTTCTAACAGATTCTCCATTCTGAGGATATCAACCCTAGATCTGTTGGGTTATTGATGAATGCCGTGTATCAACTTCTTATGTATGTATCTCGTATGTTCACGTGAGTGCACATACGAGTTCTCTGTATATATAGGGATTTTCAGAGGCTGTCAGTTTTCAGAGGCTGAAGAAATCACGGTATTTTAACTTATGGAATTACGAAATTTGAACTTTAAATTTTGCAAAGTTGTTCATGACACCAGACACATTATCAGTATTATTATTATCGCCTTCATGATCCCTTAAAATTCCTCAATAAACAATTTATAATCCGAACCCCCCAAAAAAATAAAATCCTGGGTACGAGCCTGCATTGACATGAAAAATTCGTTTAAGGTCAACAAATTAGTGAGCCCAGCAGCGTATTTTTCATATGTGAAGCATTGTTAAAGAAAAAACGCGCGACAGACATCTTTTTGGCAGGGTCTAAAGGCCTCCGCACTGGATCAAATAAAAATATTGTATCAAATTCTTGAAATAAGTCAATTGACGAACTTGTACACAATCTAATTTTTTCAGTAAAATGTCTTGTTATATGTCAAAGAAAAATAAGCGTAGTTTTATATAGAATTTCGTTGACAAAACATTTGGTTCGAGAGTTTTGATGAGTGAATTGGTGGAATTGAGAAGGTTGGGACGAAACTGGAGAGCCCCGAGAAAATCCCCACCCCCATACACGGTGTTTGTCCATGTCCACCACAAAACCCACATGGCGCGAACCGGGATCGAACCAGGGACCTCACACACCAGAGATGAGCGCTCTTTACCACTGAGCCATCGCGTCCCCAACAATGTCACGCTCTTCCACTTTTTCCATTGTCGAAGTGGTGCAGGAAGACGGCTATTCGCGGATACACACACACACAGACATGTGTTAGTTTTATTAATGAGCGCTCCAAGTTTTTCAAATAAAATGTTGCAGCCCCCCGGATATTTTATCATAGCGCCGTCCCTGCACAACAAACGGTGTTTATTTCGGTGATTCAACACAATAGATGTTTTATAAATAGTGATTAAACACAATCGAGCGCGTCATAGCACTACTATGGTAACGAATCACCGAAATCACACAACAAACGCTGTTTATTTAATACAAAAAAGTGGTGATCGCCCTGGGACACCTAAACGTATTGAATTGATACAGCCATTTATTGAAATGCATGTTTCCAACAAATGGAATTTTTCAAATTCTATCAAAGGTCACTTACCCTGGTCTGGTCCCATTCCAGCTGTTAATTAGAGTGCAAACACGGTGTTAATTAGCCATTTTCCAATATGGCACCCAGAATCTAAAAACACACTGAGAAGCTGTCTCCCGATTTTCCTATCTTGACGTTACACTAATCACTCTGACGAATTCGTACTGGTAGCCAGAAATGAACTATTCTCACAAATTAATACACTTACCGCCCGCACTAAGTGGTGAGTCTCTTCAGAAAACAAAATATATGATTTCAAATAAACAATTCGGCATTAATTTAATTAAATAATGGAAGCGTTCCAGAAATAAGTGGGGTGAAGAAAACAAAAAGTACATTGAAAAGGAGGGAGTAAACTGACATAATTAATGCTGTGGGATTTCCGAAATAATTGCTTCGTAAGTATGCTTTTTATTTTGTTAAGCTTGGTATGTACAAGCGTGCAGACTAATTTTGTTGACCTTTGTTTAAAAATCTGAAAGAGTTACTTCGGACTTTCTTTTTAAACAGCTATGGACATGCTCTGTATCGATTCTCGATATGTAATAGGTGCAAGAATGCACGTTATATTGCAGTTGTTTCAATGCCTCTCATTTACCGGATATCTTACAAACATAGTATACAAGGGTGCTTTCTGTGTAATCATATTATGAACTAGGCCTACAATACATCTAATTTTCGACAATTTCATAAGTACATGCGCCAGTTACAGGCGCAGCATTCTCCATATGACTGAGCAATGTTTTGTCAGCGTTTCTAGAATGGACAATTCAAACATGTGCTACATATATCGTATCGTCATTTTCTGTTTGATTTATCTAGGAACCAGCTATCCCTTCTTACAAACTCACGTGTTTTCTGAATTCTACGGCTTTTTGTGTAATTCAACGAAGCAACGTAGATTTCTTGCTTTTTCATGTTGTTGTCTCTAGATTTAAAGGGACATAATTAATTTTATCATGACACACAAGACTAATTTTGTATTGACCATGTAGAAAAACAGGTACATTTCTTATTGAATATTACTAATAATTAGTTATTTTCCAATTTACGTAACTGCCATATTGAAACATTCAGTTAGGAGGCGTTACTGGAAGCCGATTGAAGGTATAACTATTTTGAAATATATGGGATCGAAGTCGAGTACAGGGGGGGGGGGAGAGAAATTTTCGAAAGAGGAAAGCGGGAAAAACGTTTATTTTTCCGGGAGAAAAAAAAAAAAAACAACAACTTGGTTTTATTGATGAAATCGTTTTTTTTTTTTTTGCTTCATCATGAATATTTACTACTTAGCACATCTTATGGATTTGTTGTTTAGATGTATTAAAATTAAAGGTTCCTACGTTAAAAACTGAACAAAAAAGGGGTTAAGTTTACTATCGCCGGACCAATTTTAAGAGATTTCTAGGGTGAATGGAGGCAATTTACTTCTGTTTGTGATGAAGAGGGAGTGAAAGTTCAGTCAGAGAATAGCTTCACTAGCAGGCAGACAATAGATAGCGAAGACAGCTTCACTAACGCATATGGAACCGTGTTAAGTTATATAGATATGGTTTGGTGTTTTTTAAAACACAGTATTGTCCTCGTCCATCGTTTCAAGCAACAGAGAATTGATATCCATCGTTTCAAGCAACAGGCATGCTAACTAAACAGGTACAACAGGCTCAGCATTAAAGTATCAAGAAATACCAGAAAGGACATGCTGGGAAGTGTTCCCACAAGTAAATTTACGTGATGTCGTCTTGAATCACCTTTTGGTCAGTTCTGATCAATTTATAAGTCGTCATCTTTCTACGAAAAGAAAAAGGTATTCAGGCCCACAAGAAGTGAAGAATTTCCTAAAATAACCAAATATAGGCTGAAAATCCTAACTGGGAAAGTTCACTAATCCTGATTTACAGCTATGAAGCCTGCTTCGTTGAGTGTCCGCAAAGGACAATCATGATGATGTGTATACTTTACAGGTCGGATCGAGGTTATGTTGCAGTTTTGGTATTTCTATTGTGTATAATGAAAGAATAATTATCTAATTGTTTAACTTATTTTCGGAAAATGCGTAGAATTTTGAAAATTGTGTAAAATGTTTAAAAATACAAAAGGAAACTTCGAGGAAATATTTACAAGTACCAACAAAACGATGTGTTATTTTTTTTTTAACACGGCGTTCCAGTTAGTAATCCAGCAGGAAACTACTCTGTAAGTAAAAATCAAAGGCTAGTCGAAACCTTGTTTAAACCAACGTACTATCTGGGAAGCTTTTCCAAGTTTCGAATTAAAGTTTACATCATTGAGCGTCGGATCATAATTGTAAATACGGACATAATTCTAATATGCCAAATTATGTTTTCCTTCACTTTCCTTGTCAAAAAATTCTTATCATAAAATCTTTGGTAAACTTTATTTTTATATGGGCCAGTCTAGTAACTTTGGACTTCGGCCCGTCATGATTCATCTTTAGCTGTTAAAATCCACACTCATTCACCTGCAGGGACTTTCCTGCCAATGGCCTACCGCCGCAGACCGCTCGTCCACCCGGCCGGCTTATATTATTATATATATTAAGTGTGTTAGGAAGGATTAGTGGAGGTTACGAAGGTCAGGTTCTGGTTATTTTTTTTATTATCCCCGATAAGACGCCGCCATTTTAAACGTTGTCATAGATAATCTTTACTATTATGATCGCCGTGTACATAAATGCCTTTACTCCAGAAACTTTTCTTAACAAAAGGAATAGTAGAATGTACTGCCTTCAGCAGGAAACTCGTGGAGTAACGGTAGAGTGGCGGCCAACAAACAAATCTGAAAGTCGTGAGTTCGAGTCTCACTGCTGACAAATCTTTTCTCGCTACAGGCTCGATGTTGGACTACCAAGTTTTTAGAAAAACAAGGTTAGTAGCATATTTGGTTTTCCAAGGTTCTGGTCAAGTTGGCATTGGTCAACTAGCAAGTTTGCTGTAAGATTATAGCAAGTTTGTATCCTTGCAATTGCAAACTTCCTGAAAATTTTGACCCTTGTTATGCCATTATTGCTGCAATTCAATGTGCTGTCTGGGATTTTAGTAAATAATAACTTCGACGTGCTTCAATTGTCTTAGCTGTTAAGTTTTAAAAATTTTCAAGCATCCATGATCCAACTAGGATTCGCTTCCAGGACCTTAGTGACGCAGGCCTGACGAATGAGAGCACATGCGTACCATGGCCGACTTTTAAGTTGTTTGATTTGGTAACATATTCTCAGAATAACGTTACACATTTTGTTGTTTCATTCAAAGTAATGTGTTGCATCAATTACAATCAATCTTTGCGTTTAATATTTTTAAATTAATTTTACCAATCACTAAACCAAGCACTTTATTCATGTGAAGTTACTCAGTCCAGCAATCGGAATTTTGTCCTGCTAAGTTTAATTTTCAGCCCACTGTGCAAATATATCAGTCGGTATATCTGTCCACCCGTCAATACGTCATTCCGAAAAAGTAGCAATTTCAAAGTTGCAAAATGTCTAGGAATGGAGAAAAACGACACTACATCATATTCGGAATTAATTACCTCCTGAATGTAGAAGGTCAAATTAGGGAAATGAGGCTTGTTTCTACTGTCGTAAAAGACAGATCAGGAGATGTTTGAAATTTTAAAATTCTTCAGCCACCTTTAGATTAGACGGATACGTTAAGGGAAGGTAGAGGCACGTATCTCAGTTAAGATTGAAAGGAATTCGTGACATTCGTATAGTTAAACTGAAGGAAACGCTCGGAAACTTCAGTCAGGACGGTAGACGACAGGATTCAAACGCACGCTACCTACCCATTGCGGACTCGAAAAGACAGATTAGAAATAGTTACTTGCTTTCCTCATATATAGAGAAATCTACCATGAATTACGCCTTTATGCACATAGACTCCTTCAACACGAAGTACCTTTTGCCGATTGGCAGTGATATAGATGACTGCCGCACCCTATACGTAGAAATGAACGTAAATGATTATTTGTTTGTACAAATCCAAAAATAGAATTGTCTATATGAGAAAAATACTTATTCTATTTGCGAAAATAAAAATGTGAAAAATCCTACCTCTCAAAATATGTCAACAGATGAAATATGTCATCATAATAATTCATTCATATAAGTGATATGAATGTCTTTATTAACCAAATATAATTCTCCTCTTTTAATTTTGTTTCAGGAAACAGGCGACACTTCTTTCTATTTACGTAGTATTTACAAAGAAGTTTGAAAGTTAAAAATGTGCTTAATTTATATTCGTATTGATTCCTAGCACTGGATGAGCTTCCCAAACGACTGTGTGAAAGGAAAATGCTGCACGTCTGTTAGATTTGGACACATTGAAACATCTACCAGCCATGACATCTAATGACACACATGCAGATAACCTAAACGATATAAACGAACCAATAGAAATAAAGGAGGAAATGGTTGAAACTGTTGTACGTTCTGATGAGGTAAGTCTTTGATTCTACCAAATTTATATTTCACAGTTATCGAAAAATTAATTCCCTTTCGTTAAGTATTTATGCTTTCGGATATGGAAGCATGTTCTCCAGTTCTATAATTCTGTAAGAGAGAAAGTTAATATTTAAATTCTCAAGAAAATATAATATTTAATTTACAAAGCATGCTTCATTTATAAACTGCTTTTCTTCAATACTAGGTTAACAACTGCTATGCTAAATTGCCTCGTGTTAAAAAGAAATTAATCCCTACAAGTATTTGGTACCTAATAGAATGGTAAGTCTTAAAGTACATGTGAAGGTTTCATGAAAAGAATCAGCAAAATCGTGATTGAAGATAACAAACATGTTTTATTTGTATTTAATTATTTATCTAGCCGGTAATTAATGTTCATGTATGACTATGGTAATTCATCGCATAAAATTCCTCCGAAGTGATTAATTAATCACGCTTGTAAATAAATTGTATGTTTTGAAAAGATAATTCGATATTATATTTAACTTATCCATAACTCTTAATATTTTTTTTAGCTATTTGGAATATTTATTTAGGGTCCCTGTTTATGCATTGAGTCGAATTTCTCTAAAATCGTTGAGTTTCACGTCGTTTTATGGCTATTTTATCATTTACTGTGGATGTGCAATTGTGCATGAGTTTTACAAAACGTGGCAATATTGTTGAAGAGAACCGAGGATCCCAGGTACCAGAACTGAGCGCTCTTTCACTGAACCACCGCGGCCCTTATCAGAACGTGATTTCTGGAAGAAGAACTGTGTTCTGACGTGCTTTCGGTGACTCCAAGTACCAGCCACAGAAAAATTGTTGTTCTGCATCGATATGTCGAAAAATGTGATTATTTATTTTTTTTTTTTTTTTACCAATTTTGCAAATTTAGGCCAAATGCGCAACCTGATGTAATTGACGCAATGTTTCCGTATTGTAACTTTAAGATACCGGAACCCAACATCTCTTGCGTAGGGAACATCAATTTTAAAAAAAATCCGGTTTACACAAGTGTAGGTAGAATGGTTTGCGGAGCATACTTACATATAAGGGTGGTCAAATGGAAACAAGTCAGCCGCCAAAAATGTCATTGAACATTATTACCTCAAATATAATTTCCAAAACTGTTAAGACATTAATCTCACTTGGAGATAAGGCTGTCAGTTCCATTCTTGTAGAAGCTTCTGTCTGCTGAAGGGTTACCCAGTCACTGACGTCCTCGTACGATACAAATCGTTGTCGGCGAATGTTTCTCCTCGGCTCTCCAAAAATTGGAAATCCTGATCCTTCGGTTATCCCGGATAGGACCCAAGCAATAACATCGGGAGTAAAAAACTATGGACCTGTTCTGGATGACCATCGTCTTGACGTCACCATACGTGTTCTTTCTTCTCTTGCCTTCATGTCTGATGTTGGACGAGCACACGTATTGCTAACCTTACATCCAGCACTATAAACAAACGCCTGGTGTACAAGTGGAAGTTGTCACTATGCTTTCTCGAGTCCCCAGTAGTATCGCTGTCAAACTTCAGTCATAATGACTTGCGCGCCATGTGATATATCGGACGATGATGTGGTTCTGTGGGCAGCGCGGAAGCTTCCTCAAGGGTGGGATTGACCGTCTATCTCCTACAGGGATAAATGCATGAACGGTTTTGGATATTACTTTTGATGTAATAAATGTTCAATGATACTTTTTGGCATCTGACAAATTTTCATTTGAATTCCTCTCACCGTTTGATATATGTGTAATAATCAGTTTCACTTTTCAGCTCGACACCTACACAGCGGATGGAATATATTTCGAAAGATGCGAAGTTAAAAACGAAGTGAATTTAGAGTACGAAGATACTGTTTCCTCAATTGAATCAGTTAAAGAAACCAAAGATTTATTAGTAGTAGGATATAATAATGAAGAAGGATGCTTAGAAGAAGATAGCAGAATAAAAGAAGAAGATGAGTGTAACAATCTATTAACTAGTCCCGGAGAGTTTCAAGAGAACTATGCTCCTTCTTCACAGGTTGGTACTTACATTAATTATTCACCTGGATGTTATTGTTTTCGTCTCTTGGCACTGTTCCTTGTCATTTGTAAGGACAATTTTCCTATTTGTGTTTAAGTAATTGAAGTATTTAAGTTTTATTTGACCTCTAAAAAAAACATCAAGGAAATACTTGCAAAATGTGTACATAGTCAAAAGTAAGGTAAATGTCATTGACGTTTATTGCAAAGCAATTAATAGCATATCGAAAGTTATGAAACAAGTGAATGTTTTAAGGAATGTGCTTTAAGTAAGATGTGATATTACACGTAGCTATTCAACGTCATGTGGATTTGTGTGAAAACCGGAACATGAGGTTTCCTTGCTGTAAACATCACAGTTTTTAAAGTATTATCTATATGTCATTCCTAACTACTTATTTGAAAAATATAGGGACTATTAAAAAACTATAAACTTCGTTCCCCCATAAGGAAAACTCGTCGGGCCGCCGGTGGCCCACCAACCATGATGTCGGGCCGCCGGAGGTCCGCCGAGTTTTCCTCATCGGGTCGCTACTATAGTTTAACTCTTAGTTTCTAACGCTGATATTTCTGCATCTTCCAATGTTGCTTTCATTTACCTTTGTAGTCCCAACACTAAGGTAAGTGAAGACTCAATTATTCATTGATTGCTTCTTCTTATTCCGTGCTGGAAAGTAAACCAATTAAACGAAACAATTGGTATCAAGGGAACTCTGAAACAGTGTCCTCAGATTTTTTAATACCTTGTGGGTTGTTTTAGAAAGCACTAATGACATGTGTTTTGTGAATTCTTATTATCTAGTTCGTACAAGCGTACATATTATTTTGCAGTTCATTCTATGACTTTAAACAAGCAAGTAATCAACACCTTACGCACATAGTGTACAATGGAAGTGTGCTATGGAATTGACTTTTAACTATCCATTATTTTCTTCCATGTCTTATATAACTGCGCCACTTAGATGCACAAAATTTAGGTGTCTGTGGTTAATGTACTGATGGCATTTCCTGAAATCAAGCCTATCCCATTATTTTTTTCTGTTTCTGTAGGAACTAGCTGTGCTAATTAAATAAAAACACACGGGCATTCATATTCTTACGGCTTGGATGCACTTCTGCTGGAATTCATTTCAATTCTCTTTTTTTCTTATTTTTGCCTTTAGATTGAAGGGCCTTAATTAATTATGTCAAGAGTAATTTTATCCTGGGTTGTGATTGAAAGATCGGGGAATAAACGGACTTTTAAAAAATGGAAAATTTGTTTTTTCTTCCGCGAGGCAATAAAACGTAGTTAGAAAAAGCAAGAAGTCAAAACAATTGAAATTCGAAGTTAAACGATTAAATAATCCGAGCAAAAAGCAGATTACTAACTCGAACTCTCAAATAGGTTCGAAATCCTAGCCGATTCAAGTAATAATAATGATGATATTAATAATGAAATTGATGTAAGTAATATGTGGGAGACAGTTCGTGAAACAAGAGCGCAGCGAATGAAATTATAGGTGAGAAGAAACAACAGAAAAACAAACATTGGCTTGATGAAGAATGCCTTAAGCTTCATGAGGAACCAAAACAAACAAGGCAGCGATGGCTAAGTAATAAAAGCGAAGCAAATACACACCACTACAGTAACGTGAAACGAAACGCCACACTCGGGTTCAGAAAGAAAAAGCGAGAATATCTGACGCAGAAGATTCAGGAGATAGAGGAAAACGGGAAGACAACATACGAGATCCATACAAAGAGGTAAACACGTACAGAAAAGGTTACCAGCCGACGTTAGGAATGATTAGAAATGAACGTGGAGATCTTCAGGCGGATCCGACTAAAATTATCGATGTATGGAAAATTTATTTGGACAAACTTCTTAATGTGCACAACGGGGAACAAACATCGGAATTTGAAATCCATACCGCAGAACCATGGATTCCGGAACCTAACGAGATCGAAATGTCGGTAAAGAAATTGAAAAATTTCAAATCAACAGGAATTAATGAAAGCAAAAGGAACGGCACTAATTAAGGAACTACATAAATTCATAAGTGCTATATGGAGAAAGGAGGAACTCCGAAAGGAATGGAAAACCTCAATAATAGTTCCGATTTACAAAAAAGGCGATAAATCGAACTGTAATAATTACCGCGGAATCTCGTTACTTTCAACCTATTACAAGGTATTAAGTAATATTCTGTTAACACGCCTAAGTGTATACGTAGATGAAATAATTGGAGATCACCCATGTGGATTTAGAAGAAGTAGATCCACGTTGAACCAGATTTTTGCCTTGAGAAAAATCTTGGAGAAGAAATGGGAGTATAGTGGGACGGTTCATCAGCTATTCATTGATTTTAAGAAAGCATATGATTCTATTAAAAGGGAAAAGTTATACAGTATCCTGATACAATTTGGAATTCCGAAAAAATGGTTCAACTAGTGAAGATGTGTCTCAGCGAACCCATAAGCAGAGTACGGATAGGTAATAATATGCCAGATAGTTTCAAGATTGGGAACAGATTGAAGCAAGGCGATGCCTTGTCATGTCCCCACTGCTGTTTAACTTTGCGTTAGAATATGCGATTTTAAAAATTATAGGCGACAAAAAGAGACTATCATTGAATGGTTTGAATCAAATGTTTGTATACGCGGATGATGTAGATTTAATAGGGGACGATATAGATGCACTACAAAGGAACACCGATGTCTTAGTAAAAGCGTACGATGAGATAGGTCTACAGGTAAACATAGATAAGACAAAATATATGATAAGCCGAAAGACTGGGAATGAATGAAATAAAAACATAAGAATTAGGGGTTAGGTCATAGAGAAAGTAAACAAATTTAAATACTTTGAAGCATACGTAACAAGCAAAAATGAGGTCACGGAAGAAATAAAAATTCGCTTAGTATCGGGCAACGCACGTTTCTATTCAGTCCAGAAACTTCTAACATCGCGATTAATATCAAGGAAATTGAAAATATAAAGAACGGTTATTCTGCCGGTAATACTTTACGGTTGCGAAAGTTGGAGTGTGACCCTAGCAGATGAACATACATTACGTGTAATTGAAAATAAGGTATTGAGAAAGATATACGGGCCGAAATGGGACGAGATGACTGGAGAGTGGAGGAGACTGCATAATGAAGAACTCCATGGGCTGTACGATTCACCAGATGTAAAAATAATGAAATCGCGACGACTAAAGTGAGTAGGTCATGTGACTCGGATGGAGGAAAAACGAAGATTATATTCTATCCTGGTTGGAAGGCGGGATGGAAGGAGACCATTGGGAAGACCGAGACGTCATTGGGAGGACAATATTAGAAGAGATCTTCGAGAAGTAGGTGTTAGTGATGAAAACTGGCTTGATGTTGCCCAGGATAGAATCCAATGGCGAACGTTTGTTACTGCGGCGATGAACTTGCGAGTTACATGAGCTATAGAGTTGGTTGTGATGGCTTAATATTTTGATCACTTACTACATCCTAAAATGTGTCTACGAATGTATGCGTACGCTAGACAGAGTTATCTGGCTTCATATATTAAAACAGGTGGCTGTTGGTACGTCTTTAGAGATTGGAATAAAATATTTTCTATAATAATTAGAAGTAACTTAGACTAGTTAGAAACAGAATTATAAGTTGTTTATTAATTACTTATAAAACAAATGAATTGTCAACATTCATTTGAATAATTCCAAATAAAAGCCACATGACTCTTCGTAAAATGTTTCATATGATGAAGTTTAGTATCGTGCCAGAAAATTCAATTTTTCAAAACACTTTCCTTTTGAGTATTTGTTGTAAATAGTTTGTCCTGTTCGCAGAAGTAAGGTATGAAAACGCAATACGTGAATAAAAAATATTTATTACCTCATAGTTTCAACTGCAGTTGTTAATACGTATACACACTAACATAATATTGAAAATGTATTATTTGGGGAATTTTGAGGTTTTGCTACTTTTTCGAAGACAAATACGTAAACAGTATTGTTTAATGTAGCTGTAATGTACGGAGAATTTATATTTCTTGCTGTAGCACTTCTCTGTCTAATCCGGGCGCACATGAATATACCGTGATGTTGACACACACTGTTCCTACAAATGGGACAATGCAGAAAGAAACCTTTGCGCTTTTAGGACAGTAATGACACTGTTACATTTTCTTGACATTTTCAGTGTTACTCTAAGGACCGATTTTTTCTAGAAACACCGAAATCTCGCATTGCGTAAACAACATATCTATTGATATATGAGTTCTCTGAATCGTTAAGGGTTGCCCCAAATTAATGCTTAGCTTTTTGAACTTGCGTCTTTCACTAGAATCGCCTTCAATATAGTCCTAGTCCCTAACTTGAATAAGATAAAAGCATATGGTGCTACAAGATCAAGCATATTACATGTTAATGTCAAAGGACATGTTTAAGGTATTTGCTTACAAGTGTACACATTAACTTTTGGTCCATCATGCCAGTTCTCCCTTGAAGTCAAGTATCAGTTGTCGTTTTTTCCCACTTGACTCAATACGCACATTCTGGTGCATGCTGAAGAGTTACACTATATCAGTGATTTTTTTTTAAATTTTCTTTAAAATACCTTATTTAATAAATGTTTTGGGCCCACATATCTTATGATCAAAGAGCTTTGAAAAAGTCAGAAACACGACATTGCACAGGAAACTTACAAAGTAATCGCTGATTAAATTCAAGCCTGGGCCTGGGAGGCCCCAAGAATGTATACTACGGTAAACACCCTGAAAAGTTAAACGTTAATTTGAATTAAAATGAACGTTTTAAATACTTTGTTTTAATAATGAAAAGAATTTAATGGAACGCAAAGGAAATTGTTTGCTTAGTTCGAACATTCCCAGAAATCATGAAAATTGTGTCCGCTGTGCCTTTCGTCTAAGCTTCGTGGAATTAATAAATGTGGACGAAATATGCAACTGGTAAGTGCTTTTCTATAGCATTGGTCTCGTTGACATCATTATTGATGTTCTAAACGTGGTGGTTAGTTTTTTTGGACGGATCATACAACGTAAAGTGAGTTTCCAACCACTCTGTTGAGTGAACTAGCATGGGAATTGACGTCGTGATTGTGACTCGACAAACCACCAATTGACCTATTAACCTAATCTTTGCCCGGTGACCTGGTCTTGTTTCTGTGGTTTGAATGAAACAGTGTTGTAATTTGTGAGATTCCTTGAGAATTTAGCTTATATAATAGGACTCCATTAATAAAAAATTTAAAGAGGTTTAAACTATTTTCCTACTTTTGGGGGGTCGCAGTGGCTCGGTTGGTAGCGCATTCACCTCTGATGTGTGGGCTTGGCCTTAAAATAAATTCAAATTCAACAAAATCTTTTAGAATAGCCTTCAGAAGCTAATATTTGCAACCCTATGGCGGTATTTTGTCCTTTCCGCCGATATTAGACTAATTCTTTATCGTTAGGAAACTTTCGGTGTTGTATTTTTCGTTCTTCGGGCGTAATACCTCAGTTGAATTTGAATTTTATTTATTGCCTGCAGGCATCTAAGGGTCAGGCCGGGACAGTGGAAGGGGAAAGCATTTTTCTTGTATCTCGCACCGAATTTGGAGACAATAGCTCCAATACAACAACATATCTTTAGTTAGTTGTAGCACCTGTAAACGGGCATACTACAGTAAAATGGACCATGGGATCTTTTCGAAACGGAAGAGAATTTCCTCTGTGTCAACTGTCACCGTATAAGTGCGAGAAACACGACATTGTCACCGGTATTAATGTATGCGTATTTTGTGTATGTACGCAGGATGTTGCAACATTACTGTTTGAAAATTTTCTGTGTGTTTGTGCTATTAAATATGAATAATAATAATAATAATAGCGATAAGAACTGAATGAATAATGTGGAAGAGCAACGGAATGCGAAGAATCATGCAATCAGGCGTGGAGGAGAGTTAAAAGAGCGTCCAGGTACTTTCTTTTTACGTGAAAAAGTACCCATTTTGTGTTATAGAATTTATTTTTGAAGCACTTTTTTGTATAAACCGTTTATTAGGTAATTTTCTATTCTGCGACGACTAAATCGGAAGAATGGGTAGTCTTACACTACAGGGTTACTTATTGTTATGTCATTGTCTAAAATCCGGTTGATTTATAGCGAAAGCAATCCCATTCATTTGCTTGTTAAGGTTTTGCTGACAAGTGTTCTTCATTATTCTTGGCCTGAGTAATAGGAATGGCTTTCTTTTACTACAGAGGTACTTTGCCTAAATAATTTAATCTACATTGATTTTAATACTTTTATTCTTCTTCTTTGTCAGGCAACCCACAATACCTCAACACAGAGAACGAATATTTATAGAACATTTCATTATAAAATCCGCTGCAAACAAGTGGTTATAGTTTACACTATATCTAACTTAATTATAGCGATTTCGGCATGAAATCGTAGTCCAAAACGCTAACCAGTATACCACAAAAGAAACTGAGCTTTATGGTAAATAATGCGTATATTTCGCTGACCTTGCGCGACGGTGATTCCTCCGTGTTTCATACGAGTTACAGAAAAAATCCCATTCTCTCCATATTTCCTTCTAACGCTGAGTGAATTACTGCCTTGTATTTGAGGAATACAAGCGTTTAGTTCTTATTCGTTGTTTGATGTGACATAGATGTAAGTGAATAACCTGTAGAAAAATTAGATTTTTATCTGCTCCCCACAACAGATACTGGCCTCCAATGTTGATACTAATGCGCACATGATCATTATTCCCTCCTTATTTTTCAAATCTGTAACGCTCTTCAAACCCAAATTTCAAAGCTCATATTTCTACCTTTGATTGTTGGTATACAATTGTATGACATATTCAAGAACTACATTTCCATCTGGTTCCCTACTAGAAATATATCTCCAAAATTAACGAATTACGATATTTTGGATTTTAAACATTCTTAAAAAGATAAGGTCAGAAGTCAAAAGTGGGACATCTGGTTTTCAAGCCAAACTAATTCCAATCCTGACATCAAAAGAGCACAATACAGGGACATTGAGTAGACGTCCAACACAGTCCACAAGTGAACATCCTAAAAATGGACGTATTTTGGCGTCCATTGAACGTCTTTTCTGGGATGTCTTCGATATATCCAGTTTGGAAAAATTTTTCGGCTTCCGCTGGGTGTCCCACTTTGGATCCCTTAGGGAAGTCTAATTTTGGACGTGTTTTAGTTATCCGTTGGATGCCCCGAAATGGGTCTCTTTGGAATATCCAGTTTTTGACATGTTTTCGGCGTCCAATGGATGTTCCAATTTAGATCCTTTTGCGATGTATAGTTTTGGACGTGTCTTTGGAGTCCATTGGATGTACAAATACGGATTTCTTTGGCATATTCATTTTCGGACTTAGTTTCCGACGACTGTTGAATGTCCCAACTTGGATCTCTTTCGAATATTAATTTGTGGATGTTCACTGGATGTTCTTCGGATATTTACTGTTGGATTTGAACTTTACAGTATATTTTGGACGTCCCATAAGCGTCCTGTGCTGTGTGGAGTTTGGACTAGTGAACTATCGTTCAGTTTTAAAACCACAAACTCAAAGCACTGAAGAATTTCCAGGGAAAATATGATTATCAATTTTTTAAAGTTATAATTACGAAAAACACTTATTTTTTTTTGTAAAATATTTTTGGGTATTAGAGGTTTGAACATATTTTTTAATGAATTGATATATCATGCGTAGCAATACTGAGAAAGAAGGATCTGTCTATAATAGGATAAAAGGGTTTCCCCAGAAAACAACAAAACTGTTGAAAGAAGCTAAAATCATATTTGATTAAATATTGGCTCCCAATTATGCCTAAATCTGATTCGTGGGGTGTCCGTTTTAAACTTGGCTCGTGCCATGTTAGCTTTATGGTGGACGTACATCTGGTGCGTGGTTTTTCCTGTTTCATCCCACATTATTTATTCTACCAATTCATCTGTCATCATTTATTCGGCTTGAGCCAAGTTGTCTGACGGCCTTATATAAAATTTAAAACAAAAATAAAAATCTTTAATATGAGAATCTGCTGCAACCTACTCTTCATTCATCGGTAATACATGTAATCCGCTTCTAAATCTATTGCCAACACGCATGGAATATATAAACAGTATTGCCAAGAAAGACATGGTTTATGCGGAAAGTAAGAAATTCTCTTAAATTTAGGAGAAAAATAAAATCTTAGTCTTGAAGCCTAGGAATGCCCAGTTTTAGGCTTGTAGGGCTTTCGAAGGTTAGATGACAGAATATAGGTACAATACTCACATCTAAAAAACGGAAGCTCGTAAATTCAAAGAGCACACAGAATCTTCGAAGTCAGATACCACATTTGCATCAGTGATGTAAAAAGTGTATTGCTACGCCCAAACTGCTTGCTTCAATTCTGGTCATCTGTATATTTTGGCATCCAGAAGAAGGGGAGGTTTAAGTAAGTGATGTCTCAAATTGTTTCGTAGATTTTATACGGAATGAAAGAGGAACATGAAGAAAGTTTCTTCTCATTTCAGATAGACAACTATATCAGTTAGTATAAGGATAACACTTTTGTTAGTGGTTCATCGGACATTGTAGCCCAACTAAATTGAAATAGAACAGATTGTATTAGAAAAAAGGGCACATTCTGCGTTGGAGCGTCTTTTCGCTCTACAATTGATTTACCTGCACATATCCAATATGGATACGTACAATAATTTAACTTTATAACATACACTATTTGGATAATTTGTTCCTCAAAGATACTGAGAAAGTATTCGCAAATTGTTTTCCCATAAGCCCGCCTTGTAAGAAAGGCGTTTCCACTGTAAATGAGATAAAAGGATTTTTCTTCATGGATGGCGAAGCGTTCTACAAGGTTCATCTTCTGAACGATCAGCAGATTCTTCCCCACGGGCGACACAAAGATGCCAAAGCGAATTGGCGAACCCTTCACCATGAACTTTCGAGAATTGAAACGCCGAAGTAGAACAGAGTTCAGGGTTTGAAAGTGATCGTGCATAAAGAGTTCCACTATTTCTATGAAGGCCACAGATAGTGACAATCAAAATAAATAGTTTCATATTAAGTTTAATATTTGTTTATTACACTTTCACTTCTAATTTTTCCTATTGATATTTACAGTGATGTTTGAACGTTTATTTATTAAGTTTTGTATTTAAAAACCTTCAGATACAGGCTAATTTCGTCCATTACTGGATATTTTAATATTAACATCAAGGAAAAACATTTTGGAAAACAACACATGGTCTCTTTCAAGGTGCCATCGAAGCATTTGCCTCATGTGACTGAGGTATACGATAGAAACCTCAGTGAGTATGGCCGGCACCGGGAATCAATCCAGAAGGCGAGCACTCTACTGTCTGCTGCCCCTCATTGCTATTTAAAACTTTTATTGGCAATATTGTTTTTAACTATAATAGTAGTGTTTTCAAGATAAAAATGAATCTATAGTTCTCTATAATGAAAAAATTCACTTGCATTCTATTTCATAACATAACATAGATCGTTAAAATTTTAAAGATAAGTTCGTTTACACGATTTTTACTTGATCGTTTAGAAATCCTTCCAATGAATGATTTATTTGTGTGTCGGAACTAGTGCCGTACATTTCAGTTAAAGTAAATCCAGATAACGTAGATATACTGCAGAATTTAAGGATAATTTTAATGTAAAGAAGTATGTTAGGTTTCTGTAACAAAACGGTAAATAGAGACTCATTCTCTGTGATCTTATAAAGTCGAAAAAGGTAATACGCGATCTACAGCGTAAATACAAATATATATAAAACATTTTTGAGTCAGTTTACATCCAGTAAACAATTGCATATGGAACTAAACGGTGCATCTATTTGCACAGTTTGGGTGCATATTTGTCTAAATTATGACAATTTATAATATATTTGTGAAAATTGTGGTTCTTGTAGGTAACTTCTTTCTCAAGGGACAACGATGTTTGATTTCAGTGGCAATATGAAGTTACTTCCGCATCCAATGTTTCACAATTTCGATTCATATTCATGTACCGGTACATATAATCCTTTATTATTTGTTGCAATGAATGTTGAACCATAGTTAACTTTATCACATGTCAGAAATCCATGATATATTTATGCTCCTTCCTTACATTCATCGATTTTTCAGGTTGATTAATTTTGCTCGTTTTCCAAAGGTTCCGTAAATGTATACTTTCGTAATTCTGTAATATTGTCGTGCAGTTTTTCTTTTGCTGAATATTAGTTCCACGTACGTGTTATATTCACAAATTTCAATGGTTGGAATGCGTAACAAAAAAGTGAAAGGCATCAGAAAATGGATTAGAAGTTGAGAACTAATTCACTTAATCTCTGATTTTATGATTCGTGGTTTCTAATAACTATGTTGTCTTCAATTCCAAAGTACGTTAGGCGGTCACTCAGTTTTAAACTATTAATTGCACCATAATTTAAAATTATATTATTCTTAAAATGCAACGGAGTAGTTCAACTAGAGGACAGAGAAACGAAGTAAACAAACTGAAACATACTTGTTTAATTAACATAAGTCGATAGACAATTATAAGACATAGACGCTAATATAGTAAAAGAGAGGATGTGTGCTGAAAAAACTATAAAGATAAGACAAACAATCTAATTATATATCAGAAAAACTTGAATAACGTTTGGGAACAAAGCATTTTATTTATATATTAGTAATTGCTAAATATATTATACTTAATTTTAATAAATGATGTATTACAAGTGAGTGTCCATATCGTTCAAGGATAATTTCATAAAATTAACTGTTTTAGACAACTTGTAGTACTTCAACAGTATTACTTTTCTTCTAAATACAATGTTTGAAAAATTCGAAGACTAGCATTGAAAACAAAGCTACGAAAAAGTTCCAAAGGTTCAATTATACCTTCCAAACTTTATTTTATAGGTCATTTATTATCGTTTTGACTTCCGTGCTCTCCATTAAATGGGTGCAATGCTTATTGAAACCCCGCAAACATTCATCACGCGGCAATACTGTATCACCCCACATAGCAGAGTACATCACTGGGACGTCACATTTAGATCCCATTAACGTCAGATTTCTCAAGCTCCCATAGCGATGTCTTAAGAACGCCCGTGCGATAGCTCTGTGGGCAATACAAACAGTTGATCTCGTATGGAGGTCCCCTGGAAGTCCCCCGGAAAGCCGTGCGGGATTACCTACCTGGAATTTCTATAAATTAAATCGACCTTACTATTATTATTATTTAATTAATTATAACTATACGAAGGATGTGCCTTCGTTTAGTTATACGAAGGATTAATTATAACTATACGTCCCATCGATGTAAACGGAACGTAAACAGGACGTCCCGATATCCTGCCAGGAGATCCGTCAGATATTCCTGGGACGACATTTTGCTATGTGGGCCTCGACACTGGGTAAACATCACAAAACGCACGACTAGCGCGATCAGCTCAAGAATCGTTATTTATGCAACAATAGATGTTGTTTATTAATGTGAGAAGCAGGATTCGTTACCCTTGCTCGGTAAATGACGTAATACCATAAACAAAAGGTCAAAATGCTTTCTAAACTGTTTTTGAAGGACTGTTACAGGACACTCAGAAACAAGGCGCAGATAAAGCGAATGAAGGAATATTACATGGCGAAAATGTCATAGCCGAAAATTGTTTTTTGTAATTCCAATTTCTGGCAATATTTATCTCTTCAAGAAAAAGGATCAGAGAAGTATAATTATTTTTGGCAACAATATACATCGAAGGTGATTCTTGCTATTAGTTCTGTTATATCCTCGTTGGGAAAGTCAATACCACGTATGTTCGTTTTGTTACGCCTGGAAACGTAGAATCACGCTTTTCAGCAACGAATTTAAAATGTAGTAGGCTCGTCTCCAGCTGTTTTTGAAGAACTCTGACCATCAGTGTTGCAAACTATCTTTAATCAATGGTTATATATTATTAGTAGTAGTAGTAGTAATAGTAATGCTAATGGCGCTGTTAATGAATACTATGGCATTATTATTATTATTACTGTAGTAGTAACAACTTGCGATATTTGAAAACCTCTTATATGAAATTTTAATATATTCCAGATTAAACTTCCCCTCCCCCACAGTTGTTTTTTGAAACTAATTGATTTGTGAATGAGAAAATAGGCGAAATAGATTGCGTTCCGAGTATTATTTTTTTCATTGTACAAAGCAGCTTGTGATATTTAGAGTTCTAATAATTTTATTTGTAATATTACTTTCATTAGTATTACTATTACTACCTAATAATAATAATTATAATTATGTCATTGGCATAACATTAATTAATAGTACCACCATCACTACTACTACTACTAATAATAATAATAAATGATAATAACAATTAACTAGATACAGTTTGCAATACTGATGCTCAAATTTCTTCAAAAAGTGCTGGGGACGAACCCAGTTGAATTAGTTGTTGATAAACGCATTCTAAATTCAAAGTCGTAACAAAATGCACATACGTAGTATTCATTTTGCCTACAACGATATGCCAGTCAATGCACATTCAAAGTCCGATATTTGCTTTATTTCAGATGTTTGCAATTCATAATCCAGTGCAAAATCAAGGGTTCATGTTAGTACAACAAGATACATTCGTTCTGGGATTATATGTCCTTGCACCCGTATCCACCTATTTGATGTTACATCACATTCTGCATTCATGGTATGCATCCGAAATAACGCTACTAAATGATTTGAAAGTGTTCTCTTAATGCCATATAACAGAAGTAGCTAATTTATAGAAGTGCAAATTTAAAAAAGAAATATGAAACTTTGTTTGGCTAGTTATAGCTAAGTAATATTACCGGTAACATGAACATTTTAGCGAACTTCTGAATTATTAAACCTTTCAACCCTTATATATATTTTGAAAATAAATGAACGCATTCTGGTGAATCTCTATATTAAGGAACAAATCGATGCATATTTCTTTCAGGAGATGCGCTGCAGTTAGTATCAACGTTCCTAAGACATTTGTCCGCATGGGTGAATGTAAATTGTGTGGGCTTCGGTACTCGGTTTGAAATATTTAGATCTGCATTAAAACTTAAGGAAGGCTATTTTCTCGCGTTGGAAACGCCTGATACTTTGAAAAATAGATTTTATTGTGTTTGCGAGAACCTAGAAACGGGTGATATCGAGCGCGATATTTTATATCTTATGATAATTTGGATGAAGTGTGAGTATTTATAAATGACAAAAACTCACTTCCATGTAGGAAAATATTGGCTTTGCTTCTACTGGTACTGCTTTCTAATGTTTAAGAGAAAACATACATTCGCTTATCGTCTCTCAACGCCGTCATATTTTTACTGCAATCGATTTATACTTGCATTTACATTTCGATAGTAACAAAACAATGGATGCGCGTACCTTATCCGGTGTAGCTCCGTTTATCACGCATACTTAAGCACCCAAGCAGCTCGCATTAACACAACACATCCTTACACGGACTAGTTCCGTTCACACATAGTTTCCCGAGTCAACCAGGTCAGCAGGTGTCAAGGCGCCTATATGAAAACGCTAAATGTTATCGCGGTGGATCATTTATGATTGCTGAATTAATTACAGTTATCATTGTTACTAAGTAGGTGATATTTCGATACTTTTGTCTTGAGGACTAGGCTATTCTTGACATGACGCTCGTATGAGGTTCTCGTTCATTTTAGCGATTAGATATACTTCTGGCAAGTAGATTCTGCAGTTAATTATAGACCCGTACATATAATTTCATACGTATTAAATTATTTAATAAATATGAGAAACGAAAGCATTTTCAGAAATGACGTATACCTTTACACGTGTTATTAATAACTGTTATTTCCTTTTCAGCAAGACGGCGACAGATCATTGACAACTGGCAGTGACAATATTTTTAAAGATGCAGAAAACGAAAATTCCTTTGTAGCGTCTTCCGAGTTCGACTCAAGTACAGTCTCAGATCCATTGACTTTGATTCCATCAGATAACGAAATGAAAGTAGAAGTGACGCCATATAATTACAAAGAAATAGGGACTGTTGCTCACGTAAAACAAGAAATTACTGAATATAAGAATGATTTAAATAACTTGGCGGTTTACTTCATAAATTGTAAGGCATCTAAAGAGGATAGCAATCAGTCTTCCGTTGAAACTCCTCCCGACCATAGAGAAACTGCAGTAGACGGTGATGCTTTTCAACTGGAAGTAATAACACAAGATGTTCATTGTGAAAGCGTTAGTAAGAACGTTAAAGAACAAAATAGTGAAGCGGAAACACTTAGTCAGCCTACTAATAAAGCGCGAACAATTAGACAACAACTTCAGATTGAAAGACAAGCAAAAGGGAAATTTAGTGGAAGAGAGAGAGGGAATAATTCAAGCAGTAACTCCTCCGGAGAGAAATATCCAGGAAAGAAACAGAATATGGTGAATGAATCAAGAGGGAAGGGGAACACAAAAATTCCATGTGAAGATTCACTTTCTTCGAAGATTGAAATGAAAGCTAAGACTATGTCCAAGAAAGCGGGAAAAACTTCTAGAAGGGAAAAGTGTTTCGAATGTGATATTTGCGGATATAAAAGTACTCATCGTGGTGACTTCAGAAAACATACTCGGAAGCACACAGGGGAAAGGCCTTTTCAATGTAAAATATGCGCTACCAATTTTTTTCAAAATAGTTTGAAATTGCATATGAGAACCCACACAGGGGAAAGGCCTTTCGAATGTAGAATATGTGCTTTTAAATTTACCCAACATGGTCATTTGAGAAGGCATATGAAAATTCATACTATGGAGAAGCCTTTCAAATGCGATATTTGTGAGTATCAAAGTAATCGTAAGGATATGTTAAATATGCACACCAGAATTCACAGGAAAGAAACACCTTGAATGTGAATTTAGCAGATTGAAATGTAGTGCTAAACATTATCTTAAAATTCACTTGGGAACACACAAAAGCTCACTTATGCAAATTGTAATCGTTTTGAATGCGATTTGTGGATATAAATTCGCTCTTCGAGAAAACTTAAGAAAACACATAAACACCCATGGGCGGAAGCAGCCTGTAGAATGTGAGAAATGCGGATATGTCATCCTAGACATCATTTGAAAATGCCAATAATGCAAACTTATACACGTAAGAAAACCGAGATAACTAGCTGATAGAATGTTGAGTCATCCTGAACAACTTTGAAAAGGTTGAAAACATTGTACTATTGATATTATAAGTATTAGTTTTCAATAATAATATTTCGCTATATAAAATATATCCTTACTTCTAAACAGATTTTGTAAATCAGGTAACATTTACTACATCTTGGACACACTTGAAGCATAAATGGTCCTTAACAGAGGTAACTATATGCCATAAATAAACTTTATTGAAGCAGAAATCTCCCGGGATGTAATGAAGCTGAACATTTTGGATGTTCACAAAGAACACCCCAAAGGGACAAGAAAACATCGCCACCCAGATTTCCCAGGAGGGACAACATTCATTACATGTTGCACCAGAGGAAGTAAAAGTAACAAACGAGCCGACCCTTATTACAGGAAGCAAAACTTTTGTAAAGCGAAAACCAGAGTCGAATTAAGGGGCTGCAGCCCAGGGTCCCAACTTCTCAGGAGTCACGCCAAGGGCAAATGAGTTAAATCTACGACTACAGGAGCCCTAAGAGAGTCTTAAAAACAGGACAAGAGTCAATAGCCTGATGTTCCAAAATAGCTTAATAGCTGTGTTGAAAACCCTTTTCCAACCATTTCCAGAAGTTTCGCAGAAGGAATAAGTAGAAGCAGACCCAGAACCAACAAAATCCAAATGCATGAATAGCTCATACATAACCTGACAAAGAAGAATTCTACTACACAAGATATATAATTAACAGAGGAGGGACTTTCATTCTACCGTAACAAACCGATTTTTTTTACCCTTACAAAGTTCGAGAATCTTTTCAAGCAAAAAGTTGATAACTATTATGATAGGGCTCTGTGTGAGATGTCGAAATAATCGAAATACACAACTGCCCTCCCGAAGCTAAGGGGAAGTTAT
This sequence comes from Lepisma saccharinum, assembly GCA_022664845.1. Lineage (NCBI taxonomy): Eukaryota > Metazoa > Arthropoda > Insecta > Zygentoma > Lepismatidae > Lepisma > Lepisma saccharinum. Next base: position 63,432 of record JAGDQP010000371.1, read on the forward strand.
AGAGATGCAGACATATGCATTGTATTTGAGAGCGCACTTGTCATCAGAAGACGGTATTAGAACTTAAAATCTGACCAAACCAGGCCTTACAACACAACTGACATGCTATAAACAAAAGTTATCCTTCATTGACACAAACTCATCAGCACCTTCTTTAGAAATGGCTTGGTCATAGATGTAGAAAACGGATTTCGCTGTAGATAATACATGGACGTTGAAATTAGAAGTGCAAGTTTCCCCTTATAATAGACATAGTTTGTGGGAATATTTGGAATAGACATGATTTTTGAAACTCAAACACTAGGGTTTCTTCAGTGGCACACCCTTTAGCTCTAGATTTCGCCGGACGTTTTCTGGTATGGAAAGTTTCGGCTGTCTTCAGGTGCAACGGTTTATCTGCCCTCGGCAGCTTTCGAATCCTGCAATGATATTGTTTCTTTCTTCTGCAAACTTACACTGAAAATCTGAAATGTAACTTAAAACTTGCCAGAAGTGTTGCAGTTGTTAGTTCGAGATGCTCTTTTCCATTACCATTTTGTACCCTGTATGTTCAAATGCAATAAACTTAAAATTACAGAAGAAAATAAGTCTATAGTGGAGCAACGACCACTAGCGCCGAAAGACTCAGCTGTACTGCGCAATTACCTGCAGGCATGAATTAGCAAGTGAATGTAGAGGGGTGGAATTTGATGGTTCTTGTACTCGTGGAGTCTCATGTTTATTTCCTTACATGTATATACAATTTTCACACTCTTATTTCTTGGTAGTGTGTGTGACGTATTTTTTCAAGTGGGAAAATGTCCAGAAAAGTTTAAAATAAACTGTTAGATGGCATCATCAATTTACTTTAAAAAGTGGGATTTGACGTTTCTTTGGATAGATCCTTCATATCTAAGCATGTTGAGAATCAAGCACCTTACTTAAAATGCCGTGAGGACATTAAGCTTACAGAATTGGAATTCTTATCACGAAATTTGTTCTAATCAAAGCATGTCATAATAACAACAAGCAATGACAGAAAAAAGAGTGATGAAATTGTGTCCATAATGGGCTGATCCAACAGCTACTCTCTAAGGATATGAGTGTTGGTCATGGAAGAAGAAACCAGATAGAGAACTAGCATTATTAAGCGGTATATCAGGAAGCTAGCAATAAAAAGAGACAAGACATTATAGCACAGGTTGATGAAAATATAATAAAAAATTATCTAGATGATCCATAGCTATATATCGTAATCTGGACGAAAATCTTATTTGACCTATTATATATGAAAATATAAGATATGATGAATAAAGTTGATGGTAAAATAATAAAGTTAAAAATAGCAAATGCGCTAAACAGAAAATAAGGAAGAATTTATGACATTATTACATAATAGATCTGAGGAAATAGAACGTACTCTGCAAGGTCAATTAGCAGGTTTCAATCTCAAGCAGAATATTGTAAACATCAGAACCGCAGGGAAATACAGAAGGAAATAACTAAACTGGACGAATATAATACAGGCAAATCGGAGAAAGGATATCGACTCAAGACAATTGATGATATCAGAAAAGATCTAGAGGGAAGAATTAATATAGTTGAGAGTTCCTCTGTAAGTTTTCAAAACACGGATTCAATATTTGATACCAGAAATGAAAGTGATGTTATGGAATTAGATATTCCCATAATTAAACAACTGGTTGCTACCAAAGATTACAAAATTGTAGAAAGATTACAACCGCTGATAAAAATATGCAATTAATAGAGAAGAATGTCGAACTAATAATTACAATTTCAATTTGTTACGAAATGAGATAATCATTATCTTCAGTATCGTGAATCGCGTCATATATATAGCAAGGGTATTCAAAAATCTATTATGAGAATAGCGTGATATTTTGGCCGCATGATCATAAAAAAATAGAAGCGATCCTTCATCGATAAGTTAATGAGGCTGGCTGCAAAAAAAAACAGAGAATCTTCGCGACAGGACTTGGAGAACATTCCAATTAGTGATGTGAGGTGGGAAAGTTTCCTTTCGAAACAAATATCCGCTTTCAATTATAAACTCCACATTAAGCTACAAAATTGATTGAATACTGTATAGGAATATTAAAGAACAGAAAATTAAAAATTCACAATAGCAACTCATGATCTCTGAAACCACTGTGCTACGACAAAGGCGGTGTGCTATCAACTGTACCACGCGGGAGCTCAAATATTTCGTGCTTGATAATGGAATATGTTACATTTTTTTTTATGAAACTATAGTATTTTTTCATGTATTTATGTTCAGCAACAGTGCAACTACAGTATATTTTTAAGTATTACGTACAGCAGAAATGTAGGGGTAAGTGGAAAAAAAATCATTAAACGGAAAACTTTCCTCAGCTTTTATCATTTTAGGGAACTACCGTATTTATTTTGTATGTAGGTACAGCAACAATCTAGGAACAATTGGAAAAACTTAATAAATCGGAAAGACGTCAATGTTCTGAATGAAAGTCTTAAAATATATGGAAGTGTTTCAAGTTGGACGACGACAAAACACTAAATTTTGTTAAAAGATGAAGATGATAAGTCCAACTCATAACAAGTTCGGTTAAATCGTGATAAGGTTACATCTGCTATAGTGGTCTGTCTACTTTTTTCTGTATCGCTAATCAAGAGAAGCTACAAATGAGAAAACAAGAACTCAGAAATATAGATTGACTGGAAAGCGGTCGATATACATACAGAAAAGGTTTATGAAATCGTTACACAGTTCACAATTACTGATAACACTATATCCGATATGGCGTTACGTTCAGTAAAAATGTCCATCTTTCCTGTTGGAATGTAGAGGAAGCTTATCATGGCACAATGGAAGAATGGTTGGAGTAGATAAGGAAGGTATATTCGTGGCACATGTAGAGCAAGGAAACATAAAAACAAATACTTAAAGAAAACTAATATATCGATATAATAAACCTGGTCATTCAGAAATAATAGAAACGAAAAACGGACGAAATATTCCAATAATTGTTGTAATGATAGATCATTGAGAACAATACAACAAATCCGTAATCAGTAAACATGTACTCTTTACAGGATGGACATAATATGAGACACATTACGAGAAATGAAAAGCCACAGTAGCAATGAGCGAGGAGGTATATAAGTGAAATCTCAAATGTTGCTAATTGTATAGTTTAAAATACACCTAAAGATCGTGATGGATACACTAATAGTGAACGTGTGTTAGGCAACTTGAATGCATTAAGTCATCTAAACAGTCGTCAAGGAATACGAATCATAAGTTTGAAGCACAATGAGAAGATAAGAACAATAATTATTTCAATAAAATTCTGATTAGTATTGGTGATATTCCAGTTGAATCTTTATTAGACACTAGTGCGTCATGCTTCTAATCGGACTACTTACCAGCTATCAAACAAAAATTATTATCGGAAACATTTCACGTCGTTGGTACCGTGTAGTAAAAGTTACATCCGTAGATGTTCAGGTATAAAGAAATGAGGCAAAGTTAAAGTAGCATAACAATAAATAAAGACGTTATTTTATCAATAGATAGATATATTTGTACTAAAGAAATTCCCATACAAAATCATACTTGGACAGAATTTCCTGAATATTATCGGTAGTCTTAAAGTTGATAAGCGGAAGCCAGTGATAACTTTATAGAAACACACTACTGAAATTTTATGTAATATTGTGGCACCTAATTCACTTACTTAAACCAAAGACTTCAATTAAGTATTGTTACGAGTACCATTTAAAACAGATGTAACACAGTCATCTCTTTTGCAATTGTGTTACTAAGGTCTTAGAAACGGAAACACGACAAATGATTGATGTTACATTTGATAGTAACATGAATATTAACGAATTAAAATATGCCTTAAACAGAATTTATCAGGAGGCGTTGAGTGACATCAAAAAGGCACATAAAGAAAAATTTACACGTAAGGCTCGCAAAACCATACCACAAAGTAAGGTTCTTCATCTAGACCAGAAATTAATAAGTCGATTATGGAACATGTTCATACTAACGCTAATAACAATGGTAGTATTTGCTCAAATGGTAAGGTGAATCTAATGCAATGCGCTGAGGACAGATATAAAAATCGTATCAATAAACAATTAAATAACAGGAAACAACATGAACAAGCTGAGAAATATATTGTTCCAGTAAACAAAAATGATTTCCCTTGGAGTAATTATTATTTGTGCAGTCTTCAATGTCAATCCTAATAATCAGAAAATTCCAGATGAAACTATATGAAAACATGTCAACATGATCGAAGAAAAAAAACATCTTGATGTTTAGCATCAATTTTTTTTCTTTTCCAACAGTGGAGGGCATATGCAGTGGGTTCATTAACGCCTTATATATTAATGAGTATCTTCCATGTTATGTAAATTACAAGATTAAATTATTGAATATTGTTACTACTATATTATATGTTTGCGTACGTGAAATATAAATAAATAAATTATATGCAGTGAAAATCGTGGATTTATTTCCCCATAGTTTAAAATATTATGCTTGTCTATAGTATTTATTAACATATATTAATAAATGTAAACGTGCTGAAGATGAAAATTAAGCACCTTAAAACGTTTTCTACAGAAGGGAACTTAGTCCATTTAATTCCTTTCATTATTAGCCAGTAAGGGAAAATCACTAAATAAATATTCTACGTTGCCTACGTTTATAAATATGCCATACTCTAACTGAAAAGCGTAATTTAATTGTTCGAAAAAGTAAGCAATAAATTTAATAATTTTCCAACGCTAATAGAAATTTTTACTTACGCTGTGTACATAATGCTATATAAATGTTTAGCAAGAAAACAAATTTGTGATAAGTTTATCTGCCTGTGCATGTTTTGGGGCGATAACTATTAAGTTATCTCTAACTGTAATAATGATTATAGAAACAAAATATAATTAATTCGAATTTTAATAGCCTAGTGGACCACCAAAACTCAGTATAAATAGTTCCAGGAACCTGTAAAATCCACGTCGGGATCATAATTGTAATCATCATAACTAAATGCAACTTTTAAAATGCAGCCCGAAAGTAAATTAATTCATACAAGTCCACATCGAAATTCAAGGCAAGCTCTCAACGTTTCAGTCGTCTTGCAAACAAGCTGACTTCCTGTCCCGCTCCACCGAAACGAAATTTTTCGTACCGCGTTCTATGATTCTTGAGGAACACATTAAAAATAGTGGAGAATGAAGTCAAAAGTTCTCCTTGAATTATATCCAAGTCCAAAATAAATCTGACTGAGATTGGACTTCAGTATACATATACTAAAATACGTACATAATAGCAGATTCTATAAATATTGTTCACATTATTTTGAGGATAACTAAGGAATTATGACATATTCTTAAGTAATATTGTTATACTATATTTTAGTACATTGGAGTTAATATCCATTATTTATAATTTTCGTGATCCGCCGAAGGACTAAAACACTACTGCAAGAAACACTGCTTCTGTTTCCTCCTGCTTTCTTAATTCCACCAATTCATTTTATCATCTTCCAACCGATCTGAGCCAAAGAGGTCTTAAATTTAATTTCAAATTAAAAAAAAACAGATGTTACAAAATTACTCATCTCCACCAACATGACAAAATAAGTATGCTTAATCGACATTTGCTGGACCACTGAAAAATTTAGAATTAGGGTTAATATTACAGTTCAAGATGGTTCACATTTTGAATATGTGAACGATACTAAAATAATGCACTTCCTTTTCTATTTTACAGAATATCTTCGTCTGTAACAGAGGCCACATAACTTGAGGATTAAGACAGTAAACACGGAGGAAGTCGTCATCACCTACGACGTCGACAGACTCTAACGCTATCCACTGTAAATACAACGACGAAGCCAATATTTCCCAACTCGGCTTTGTGGCCGAATGGTCAAGACGTTCGCTTCTTGAGTAAAAGGTCTCGGGTTCAACCCCCCCTCGCGTCAACACTTCTTATTTTTTTCTTTAAAATATATTTTATATGCTCATATTTATTATTAATAATTACTTTTTTGCATTTTCATACCTTAAATTAATGACCATGGGAAAGTGGAGGTTAGGTAAGGTCATGTATCTTTACATTTTCCTTCTCAAATTCATAAGCTCGCTTAGCGAGCTACTGTGAGGACGTGTTTGAGTCGAGCTCCAGTGGTTGGCGTCAAACAGTCTGTACTCAAGTTGTGTTAAGTGAAATACCTAATTTATTTCATCAAGTTATTTAGTGAATATTATGGCTCAATCTTCAAACACCATTAGAATAATTAATACCATTCAATTGGATTTACATGACTTAGAAGGAAGATTACATTTACCTACGCTCCACGACGCCATTGCCCGTGACCTAGGTCTACTGCCGCATGAAGTTTTGTCCCTTGAGGCGGATTTTTATTTAAGAAAGACATTCCTCAAGATACAGAATCATTCCATCCTTCAACGAGCGTTAACCAAGTGTGCTGGTAAATTATCCTATGAATCGGACCACGAAATAACAATTATCCCCGTGATTGAAGTGCTTCCTGATTCCATAACTATTGCCATATGGGTCGTGTCACTTGAGGTGGAAGACTCCCATATTCGACAATACTTTAGTGAATTTGGTTCAGTCGTTAATATTCAGCGTATATATTTTCCCCAAAATAGTATTTACGCTTTCCATGGATATTCTGGGAAGTGTTTAGTGACTTTTTCTAAACTATATCGAAAACTTGCCACGTACTTTTCCTTGCACAACTTCAAAATCCAGCTTCGTGTGCAAGGTGAATTGGTACATGACAGTGTTAGTGATCATCCTACTGCTCCTACTTCTAGGCCACTAGCTCAGAATTCTTTTCAACATCCTGTAATTCCCTTATTTAAGGAAACTGAATTTCCGATTTTGAGTACTGCTGAGCAACACCAGAATTTAGAACAACACATTCCTACTGGCAACCCTGAACACGGGCCAGCTGAGGCAGGTGCCTCAAGTTCTGTGTTGGCAGCAGGTGATGATTTGAAGGTCAGGGACACGCGGGAGTGTAGCCAGGGGTTATTGAATCAGCTGATTCTGTAACTTAGACAAAGTATATAATAGTGTCACAGACAATAGTGTGCTGTTGGTTTCCACGTGTTCTGATAACATTAACAGTGGTGAAGTTCGTGAGTACAGTGTCGCAAGTGCCGAGCATAATTTCTGAAACAGTACAATCTATTCTAGTTACAGTTGCTGCTAAGGAAACAAGTGGTTTTGACAGCGTGCAAATTCCTTTTTCCTGTTCGGAAAGCGATAGTAGTTAAGTGCAGTTCTTAGTAGTGCTTGCGTCAGTGTCCTCCACCTCCAAAGTGAAAGAAAAGTCAACAAACACACCGACCACCGAGCTGCTAAAAGAGTGAAAACTTCCCGATCCAGAAACGCCCGGCGAACTCGCTCTCAGGTAGCGGGGGCAGGAAAAGTCCAGGTACAAACTGTTTGTCATAGTGATTGACAGGACACAAAGGTACGTAATTCTTAGTTGTAAACAACGAAATATTGTGTGCAAGTGACCTATACGCCCTTTCATAATGACGATTTCAGTGTGTTTTTGGTGCAATGTCATTTTTAGTATGACTACGCTCCAACTTGCGACGTTTAATGTTGCCCAAGCTGAATCGGAAACGAAAATTTCATTGTTCAGAGTTTGTGCATCAATCGTATGTAATGTAATTACAGTGCAGGAAACAGTCCTCCCGGTGTGGGACATATATAATTCTGACGCTGTGACTGTAAATAACTCATTATGAACTTATGGGTGCAACATAATCCGGAAGGATTTTTTTTCCCACCATGAGGAAAATTTAGTTAAATAGAAGTCACAATTCTGTTGAGTAGGCATTTATTGTAATACAGTTATTAATTTTTTGTTTTGTAGTTGTTATGAATTCTTGATTAGTTTGTAGTTATTGTAAATTACGTGAGGTACACTGTATATTTATGAATAAATCAAGCATTATTTTTTTTTAAAGAGTTCGCTTCTTGATTAAAAGGTCTCCGGTTCAAACCCCTTTCGGGTCAACATTTTTTCTTTCAAAATATATTTTTATATGCTCATATTTAATATTAATAATTGCTTTTTTGCATTTTTCGTACCTTATCTTAAATTAGTGACCACGGGAAAGTGGAGGTTAGGTAAGGTAATGTATCTTTACATTTTCCTTCTCAAATTCCTAGCGCGAGACGCTCTTCGACTTCCGCCGTATTTACTGTTATAATCGCCATGTGGCCACATATGGTAGGAGTAGTTACGCGAGTGAGATTCTACAGAATGGAGCAGCAGAATTAAACGGGGCAGCACGCCATGTTGCGACAGTGTTGTGCATACGAAAGTCTGTCCTCTTGTAATTTGCATACCACTCATGCATGGTGTCCACAAGTTGTGGTCATATTGCAAGCAATTGGTATTTGTGCATCATCTGGCACTTTAGATAGAGAGTAGAGTCGGGTATGTATCATGCTATTAAATAGGAGTTGAAGGGGGTTGTCTCTAGAAATTATAGTCACATCATGAGAAGCAGAAGACATTATTATGATTGGGTTTCAGGCTTTAGAAGATACCTTGGAGATGACTGCTTCTACGGACAAAGCAATCGAGATCCAACTGTTATCCTCTTACAGATGACACTGCTTCCGAGAGAAATGCATTACAGGCGTGTTTTCCTGAAAGTGTGGTGGTGGTGTGTGTTCTCCATACATTCCAAGCCCATTGAAGGCAGTTTTGGGACTCGAAGCATCCCAGACAGCATATTAAACTTGTAGCAATAGTACCATTCCAAGGCTCCAAACTTGCTAGTTGACAGGTGGTAAACTTGCTACCAACCTTGGTAGACCAACATCGAGCATGTAGCGAGAAAATATTTCATAGTCCGCAGTGCGATTCGAACTCACGACCTGCAGATTTAGTAGTTGTCCACCACTTTACCATTGCACCATGGATTTCATTCTGAACGAAGTACATTTTACTAGTCCTTTTAAGTTACAACAACAGTTTCTGGAATCAAGACAATTATGTAGACTTTAATCTGAAACTGAGAAACCTTATTGATCCTGTTTAAACCTGATTGCGACTAACCTAAATTTTTCCTTACAGTGATAAAGTAAGAGTGAAGTTCCCTGTTGGATTACTAACTGAAAAGTCGTTATTTTAAATACTTCTTTTTTAAAAACTTCGTTTTGTTCGTCTTATAAATATTAAAGCTGAAGATAGTAGGTTTGAGCCCCTGTCTAGACTTGAGATATCATTTTCCGTCACAGGCTTAATGTTTGTAGCAAGTTTAATATCGCTATACTAGCAAATTTGCAGCCTTTCGATGCCAAACTTTGTGCAAACTTAAAATGCCAAGTCTCGTACAAACTTACTACAAGTTTGGGTGCTATCTGAGATGGAATCTCATGAGAAGATAGAATTGAAGTTTTTCATATTTTCAAGAGTATGGTTTACACTGAGACTGAAGAATTACTGGAGGGATACAATTGCCTTCTGTCCACTTCTACGCTTAAAAAGTATCCTCAATATGTTAAGTGTATAGAAAGAATTTGATCGAAAAGGCAATTGTGGGCAATGCGTTTGAGGAATGGACTATCTATTCGAGGGAATTAAGCTAACAATTTGGCAGAGGTTAGCATAAGAATTTTAGGACAAAATATTTCATGGACTTAGAGCTTAGGCCTACAACCTGGTTCAGGTGGTGGACTTTCTAGTAACCAGAGTAGATACTTACTGGTACGCTTACTACGAAAGAAAACTTCTGGACATTGCTTTAAGGGGGAAAGACAGCTACATATAATCACGTTTTACGCAGCAGTACGGTATGTTTCAAGTGATCTGGAAGTTCAGGAATATGTTTAAAGTAAAGAACAATATGAAGCACACTTCTTACACCGTTGAAATTATTCGAACATGAAGAGACCATTCTAATTGTTTCCTTTCCTTCCTTTTGATAAGAAACCAAAGGAGTCAAGTGAAGGAACTTTCAGAAAGACTACAGAGGAAGCATTTTGGACGCTGTACACTTTGCGGATATAGGGACATCTTTGAAAAGCATGAGTAATTAAAAACGCAAGCTGTGTAGCGAGATGACTTTTACGAACGATTGCTTTGTTTGATAATAAATATGGACGTCGTAGTTTTACCGACCAGTGGGCAGGTCTTTCGTTACAACTGTTAAGTAAATAATATGATCAAGATGGATCTTTCTCATCCGAAACTTTAGCTGTACTAAATTTGCACTTCGATGGAGTATCTACAAGCTAGCCGTGTTGTATGACCAAGTATAACGTTAACCTAATCGACTTAATAAAAACTTGCAGATGAAAAGCATTAGAGTAATGGATCTTCGACCATACACATGATAACCATCTTGTTCACTGTAGTAATAGTATAACTGGTGGAAGCGATCTTGAATTCATTTCAGACTTAGTAGTAGTACTCACAATGGGGAGGAAAGCTTTATGGGAGAAAGATGTAGCTTATTTATGTTTTCTGTTTTTTTCGGTGACAGACTGGAGGAGCCACGGTCGCGTTTAAGCTTTATCGATATTCATTTGTCTCCTGGCTGTTTTTATCATATTGTGGTACAGGAAATAGCATCGAGTTAGGAAGAAACTCTATGGGAAATAGCTTTGTTTTGAAGTCGACGTGCAAGATGTGTAAATATACTGAAACAGAGAGCCTACAGAGGGAGCATTAAGTGGCAAGAATATGTGTTGTGCGATGTAACAAAACATTTCCACAAATAAATATTTTTTTCGCATCCGGAGAAACGCGACGACGTGAACAGTTTCCAGATTCTGTGCTCTTTTAAATTGTGCTTTTTGTGTTTCGACATTTTACTAACTACTCGGCAAAAGCTTTGACACTATGCAGATAGTTAGGAAGGTACACTGATAAGCAATATAGTGAATACTAAGAATAGCAAAGCAGTGTGTTTCTTAATGCAATTTTATGCTGAATAGGGTGACCGTATCAGTAATTGACCAGTCACCTGTGGTTGAAGGAAGACAAACGGTACCGGCAATAATAGAGTTTATATTGGATACAGTAGCAAAACAAAGTGCATTTTACTTCGCTTCAAGGTTTAATAGTGTAGTCCCCAAACGCTCTGTAATCAGGAAATCCACTGTAACCCCCCCCCCTCAAAATCACGTAAACAGTGTAAAGTGGATCTTGAAGAACGCAGAGCACGCAAGAAGAGGGTTGAGTTACAACTAATACAAGATATCCATACATACATATCTGTTAGAAGGCACAATGAAATAATTATTTATTTATTCATTCTTTGTTCAAAAACAATCTACACTAAATGGATGAATAATTACACTGGAACAATCGTAATTTACAGTTCGCTACATAGCTGGTCAACTACTGGTGCAACTACAACTTTTGCAATATACTTGTCAAATGAAACAAATGCAAGTTGCTTATTCTTTGACGTTTTAGGCTTTTTTTTTAAAGAAAAATAATTAATTTTCTGCATAGCAGCAGCGGGTTTTGGAGACAACACACGTATGCCTATATAAATATATTTTTGGGGGTTAGAGTTTAGAGATGGGTGGGGTGGGGGCAAAACTAGCAAAAAATAGGATAATTTAGAGAAGTAAGTTGATAGTGGTGACTGGCAATTGATGTTTGAGTAAAGTGTGATGAAAATTTGAACTAATTTAGCGCTATATCAGCGAAGGTAAGTGGAAAGTTCTTGAAGCTGATACTAAACCTAACCGAACGTAACCTAACCTAATTGAACCATAAGACGACCCAAACAGTTTAAAGTTGGGGGGAACAAAGATAACAAAACTTAATCTAACCTAATTTAACGTATTGCACCATAAAACAATGGAATATGAGTAGAAAATCCAAAAGAAGTAGGTGAATTCAAAAATATGTACAGACCTATTGTGCTGTTCACTTTATCGAGGGAAAATTTTTCTCGGCGTAAGAAAAGAGTTAAATTAGAAGCAAAGAAACTACTAGAAGCTAAATTTCCTTCATTATCGTCACATCCGCAATGTATAGGTTTTCAGGCTGTAAAATGTTTTCTTTTTATAAACTAGAACTATTTGGTTCTTTAATTAGAGCTAAGCTACCTCGCTCCCATCTGTTGAGTATCTGTCATTCTTGCACGTTTATACCTACAAAAGAAAAAAACATTCAAAGACAAAACTATTCAGGGAATTGTTTCCTCTTGATGAAAACGGCCAAAATGTATTTTTCACACCTTGCAAAACTCCAAAAGATATATTTATATAGGCGTACGTTGTTGCCTCCGAAACCCGACTGGGTCAGCTCTTGTTTATACTTGATATTTTCCGATTAACTTTACTTTATCTACTCCGAAAGTGTAAAATTTACAGGAGAAAGGCAATCTTTCTAACGTGTGTGGAAACACAAAATCTAGAGTGGAAGGTCCGAGGGTCTATTTGCTTGTATCCGCATTCGGGATACTCACGTAGAGTGAGAGTGAAATGTGTTGTGCATCGCATGCAATAAAGAAAAACTAACCTGACTTTACTTAACTAGTCTTCACACACATCAGATACTGTCCGTGGTTGTTGTGGCTAAAAACGTGTCATCCACAACTACCGTCATAGATATTTCTCCGCATGGCGGCATATTTTGCCTCTTCATCAAGTTCGAGTACGTATTTAATGAAATAATAATAACGTTGATTTTCCTTACATTTTTTTGATTGCTGGTTGTCGCTTGGCGTTTATAGAATTGATGTGTGGATTATTTGGAGGGAAATGAGTGGAATATAGCGTATACATGCGGATTGATCCATATTTCTTTCTTTCAGTCCTATTTCATACTTTCAGATACCTTGCAAGAATTACATTCTGTAATTTTCCTTTTTTAGCTGCCACGAAAGGCACTTTACCCCTTCCTGGCGGCTATTTCATTGTATCCACCTTTCGATCGTTGTACCCGTAACTTCTTAATGTAATTTCATATTTACTCAACTTTTTTCTTCTATTTTCGATGTGCTTTGCTAGCGGGGTTTAGGATCGTCTGTATGGCTGCAGTTCAATACTTGAACACGCTAATATTACGTTTCGATTGCTATATAATAAGATCGAGAGAGATAAAGTGCCGTTTATGTTAACCGAAATGTGACAGATTATAGGAAAGCTGTAATTTTTATTATTTTTTATTTAGGGACCCGCATTCCACCCCTGCCTCTGCATCCATTGCACAAGACAAGTAGTGCACTTTCTGGGACGTGCATCACGAGCAGATATTCGCTCTCCTTGCCTTGGGGCAGGTATGTCCCTAGAGATTCTTGGATTTCCGGAGTTCCGGCATTCCAAAAAGCTCCTGTGTTCCACCAGTCTGAGACTTCTGGGGTTGCGGGACGGGCTTTTGCCAGGCGTCCAGAATGTTCTCCTGGCCTTAATATCATATATGAACCTTTTCATGGGGGAGAACCCTTTCTACTTATATCCTACTTATTTAGAAAAACAACAAAGAAACATAAAGTACATAACATTAATGCTGTCATGTTTGCAACGTGTGTCAGCGTCAGAGTTTGAAATAGCTCGTTTTTTTTTTAGAAAAACGTGGACATTTGGTTGCAGAGAGGTTTAATGGCCTTTTCCGGGTTTTAGAAATAAAATGTGAATGGATGTAATTGCAAAGTTGGTATAGACCTCAGTATACGGTGTGTCAGTTCTGTGAAATAGGGAGATTTGGAACGGGCTTGTTATGTGTATGTAAGGTGGTAATCTCACTTAATGGTAACTGCCCTGTATTCAAGCGACTTTCCACCATTCATAGGTGAGATTGAGGAAAATGCGAGAACTACACTTGGGATGGCCTGACTCATCCACCTGATCAGGGTCAGATTTTTTAAAAGATCTGTTCAGGCCTTTAGATGATTTTGGCTCAGGCCGAATTGGTCATGATGGAGGAATTGTGGAATAAAGAAAGTGGGAAAACCCTGAGAAATCCCACGCGCTCGGTATTTGTCCACCACAATATCCATATGGGAACACTGGGATTGAACCAAGAACCACACATGTCAGAGGTGAGCGCTCCACAATAGAGCCACCGTGGCTGAGCAGGATCTCACTTTCCGCTCAAGCTTCCCAGTGTCACTTGGCCGTCCAGTACACCCACCAATCACCAAACCACAACAGATGGGGTAATATTAGTACTGGTTATTTTTTTAATCCTTTACCTTCCTGATTAGCTCTGTCCTGTGGGTAGCAAGTGCTGTAATGGTGTAGAAGGTGCAGCCTCATCAATTAGTAACCGAGCGGCCGTAGCTCAGTTGGTTGAGCTTTGGCTTAGCAATCGGAAGGTTCTGGGACCGACCTCAGCAACCGTCCATGCTGACAGTTTTTAAATAAGTAGGCCCTGGTCCAGTACCAACGTCCTTTCCGTCACTCTATAACGACCTGTGCCTGAGATACATAAAGGCCATAAATAAGTTCAAATTTATCAATAGTATCCTGCCGCCTCATAGCGTGTATTTCTGTATTTTGAACAGAAATATCACATAATTATTTTTTTTTAAAAAAGGAACAATCTAGTCTGACTTTAACTAACCCATCTTTGGGTAGAAGTCGAGTTTAACCCAGTGCCTCAATTAGTGACCGTGGAGGTTAGGTACGGTTATGTACCTTTACCCTTTCGTTTATTTGTTTAAAAATACTGTAAAGATACATAACCGCACCTAAACTCCACGTTCTCATGGTCACTAATTAAAGAAAAGTCGGGTTTAACCGAGTACTCAGTTAAACTCGACCTTCTACCCATCTTTGCTAGATTTTGGCATTACTTTGCGTACCTCTCGTGATTTTCTTGTGTACGTGTCGTGAATACAAAAGCAGCTGTGAATTCTAGGTTGCATGTTATTGTAATATGGTTTGATAAATTCTCAAGGTGTTTGCTTTCCTATCTGAAGTCTAAAAACGTAGGAAAGTAAAAATGGTAAAAAAAACCCTCAGACATGGAATGAGAAATACTTGTTTTTTTTTTACTTCTGTTCTCCTGTATTGCATTCAGAAATAACTATATGTGCATTACAATGTTGTAGAAGCTAACTAATTTTTTAAAATAAACATGGTCCTTCAATAGTTTTTGTGTTCTCAACTCCCGTATTATGATTTTTGAGTGCAGTAAAGTACATTTGTGGTGAAGAGTGCGTTTCGCTGTCTTCTCTTTTAATGTCTCTTAGTAAAAATTGTTGGAAATTGAATAATTTGTAATTACCTGATTTCATTGAGTTGCAGGGAATAAATGTAGCAATATTATATATGCATTCAAACATTTCGTATCATTTGCTTATGTATAATATAGCGTTGCATTGTATCACTGTAGGAAGTACATTTATCTTGTAATAGCTTTAAATGTTTCTGGAAATGGGAAATAAAGAACACAGAGAGCCGTTCTTAAAGTACTTCATGGCACTCAAATTGAAGCTTTAACAGCGATGATGTGAGTTTTTAAGTATAAAGTATGGATTTCGTCACCTTGGAACCAGAAGGTACTGTGTCCACTTTATGGCAAGATGGAGTTAACACTGCAGTCAAAGACTTCGTAGTGAAGGGCATCAACCCGAAAATACTATCTCACAAAACGACCTCCAAGTTGATAGAAATGTAATTAATTTATACAGATTTTAAATGGAACTGTTAAAATTGTTTTTTTTTTCTCCAAAGTAGCTAAAGTGGACATGGTACCTTATGGTTCCAAGGTAAAGATTTGTTCTGCTGACATGTTTTAATTTCAATAGGTTATCTTATGATTATCAATGTACGCTTTACAAATCTCGTTCCAACTCCCGAGCTAAGAGTAGTGCTCACACCTATGGGCAGAATAGGTTTAATTTCGTAAGTGGATGAGGAAATTTGATGAATCTCGGTATGTCCATTAATATGATTAACTTCACGAGTTGTTCCATCAGATGCAGGTCACCGCAATTTATTTCTAATGTGAGACGTAATTAGAAAGAGAACAGAATTACTCCCTGGCTTGGTTGGAATTGTCCTATGAACTGACATCAAGCATTGATGAATAACTTTCACATGCGTTTGCAGAGAATACATTTGAATCGTAGTGCACAAGTAGAAAACAGAATTACTTATATTTATTTGTGATGGATCATTCATTTTAGCTGGGCACTGATCCATTCTTTTATTTAGTTAATTCAAGTGTTTATTTATTTTTCTTTAAAACGATTTAGAAATGTCTGTATTAGTTTGTTTTATGCTATATATAAAATTAATAGTATTATACATCTAAGTGCCAACTGGTTGAAATCGTAAAGCGAGTTTATAGCTTTTAGTGCCAGTCCTGATCAAGAAACCAGCTCTATAAATATACTTCTAATACGTCTAGGTGAAAGTATATGCTTCTATTAAAAAAGAAATTACTATTCTATTGGTTCACACATCGTATTTTTATTAAATACTACATCTAATTTGTACTACAATGTTCCTGTTGTTAAGGTAAAGGAGGAAATGTTATAACTTGATTTCAAGCAGTCGCCTCTAGGCCTGAAGAGGATATACAATTTCCAGAATTTCCACAGATCCTTCCCACATCCCACTAGAAACATCGGGTGCGTTTTTCAATTTGTAATTATGTTGCAAAACAAGTATTTTTTTTAAACTAAAATTTGGTAGATAAAATTTTACCCAGTTAATTTCCTTCCCATCGTTACTTGTGCTGTATCCTGTAATTCAGCTTGAATGGAGACTAGATGGAGTTTTTCCAATAAAGAGTTTTCTTAGCTTTCTTTATTTGTTTACAAATGCGTAAAATTGACGGAGGTTTTGTAACAGACAGGAACTGGGAAGAGCAGCAATTGTATGCACTCTGTAACTGGAAAAAGATCATATCGCTGTTCGGGGCGAAGAAGGTGAAATATCTTCGTAGATTTTAAACTGGCGAGTTAACAAGTAGTTGTGGGCTACTGATGTGAGAATGGAAATTAAATGCTCCATTTGAGGACCGAAATTTAAACTACTAACGTGGAATGTAACAGCGGCTACAAGAGCGTAAAAGAAACTAACCGTATGTAATATATGGACGTAACGTTAAAATTAGCTAAGCAAAACTTGCTGATCTGAGTCACACATCGTTTATTGAGTTCACCCAAGACAAGGACGTAAAGAAACAGAACTTTGAATAATCGCATCCAACGTAACTGAATAATCCACGTAACCTAACGGGGCATATCTCATCTAACCTCGGGGTAGTTGAAATAATACATCAGCACATCTTTAGTTATTTTAGATAACCTTACTAAATAAAATTAAACAGATGGCCTAACGCCTATCAAAAATCAGCAAAGCTTGAACACCTCTCCCTTGGGTAATACGTGAATATATCTAATACTAACTTCAACAACCCCTAACATTAGTTAAACGTAATTCATTAGATGTCACATTACTCACTAATAAAACGGTAATAAGAAACTCAACCTTGCCTTTTGGATATTGTACCTGGAAATGAAGTAAGCAAACTCCGAGTAAAATGTAAGTATTGTGCCTCAAGCATAAAAAATAAATCATACATTGTTTTGGGGTTAACTGTAGTAGTGCTGGATCAATTTTTAGAAATTTACAGGATGAATTGAGATATTAGTGTTGTTTGTGATGAAATGGGAGCTAAATTGTAATGTGGGTGACGTTCAAAACGAATAATAATGTTGTTGTAGTGAGTTTTTTAAATGCTTTAAGACGCATTGCATGTGGTGGCGGAAGGGACTACTTGGAGTCGAGTTAAAGTTGTTGTCATGTGGATGCGGGTAAGGCAGTGTTGAAATGGTGCGTGTTTGTGAATTTTTGCGTAAACTTCACGCCTCCCATGAACATGGGCTTGGGTGCCGGCAGTGTGTAATGTGTGAATTTAATTATTTTGGTTTGGTCCGGTACTACTATATAAATGCCTTGTTTTGGTTGCCGGAGGTGACACTGAGCAAAATAGTAAAAACCCGAGTATATAATAGATTGTGTTAAGACGTAGAACATTGTATAAACGGAACTTGGGAGAGTAATCAAAGTTTTCTCTTCCGTGAAGTTTGAAACTGTAGAAACGGGTGCAGATATTGCAAGTAGGGGGCAGAAAATAGAAATGTTTATCATGAATACACGTTGGCCCCAACTTCAGGAAGTAACTCTACTATTCTGTGCGTACATAAAAGTAAGACTTAAAAAACATTGAATCTGACTACTAGCCCGCAAGTCTTCGCCTACTCGGCATTACTGTTTTGCGATAAGAATTCCATTGGGCTCGTTTTCGAAAGAGATAACTCTACCGTTTTCTGCAGAAGTGAGATGAGGTAGGAAGTGAATTGAAATCATTTAATCCCATTACTAACCCGCCAACGTTCACTCGGCATTACTGTTTTACGTGAGAAATAACCTTTTGTGCCTTTGCGACGCAAGTACACATAAGTGAAAGCAAGTAGTGTTAAAAACCTTCCAATTTGACCACTAAACCGACTTCACTTTTCTAGGCATTACTTTTATTTTTTTACAGTAACAACACCCGTTAGCCCCGCTTTTGGGCCGTAGCTTTACCATTCTGTATTTAAGTAAAAGTCAAAGATATACGTGACTACTACCCCGCTTTTGTTTTCTCCTTACTCTGTGAGTAGTACGCGTCGGGTCTGTCTCTGGAACGTAACTGTACCATTCTGAACATAAATCAGCTACTGTTGAAAAATCGAATTTGACCGCCTTCGCTGGCTCGGTATTTTGTATGTTATTTGTATTAGTAAATTTTGTATTTTGGGGTCATTTTAGTAACTAATGACTTCAGCACGTCTCGAGTCCATTGGTAAAAGCCGGTAGTTTTAAAGTAAAACAATAGGACGTTACTACTAACCCGCCTTCGTTCACTCTGTATGTATAGAAAGGATCGCGTGTAGATAGTGAACAAGCATCCATAAAATGAGTTTATTATCGCATCTTTAAGCTGTGAGGTAAGGGTAAGGACAAGAGCAAATATAGGATGAGAATGTATGACGACCACTTACACTATCTGCACGGAGAAAGATGTTACACACAAGAGCAATCAGCAGTAAGGCGTTTTTTTACATTTAACACAAAGGTTGCAACACTGTTCGAACAGTAGTGGTAATAATAGGTTTGCTACACTGTCAGCTTGGTAACTTCTTTCCGGATATGGTAACATTGCTACTATTGGTAACTAATCTCAGTGGATGGAAACATTGATTAACAGCAGGTGTTGCAAGTTTCCGTCGGTTACAGAGTGGCGCTGCTAGTGTCGAAACTCGATACGTCGAATTAACATGCAGGATACTCATCTTTCTGCAAAGGGTATATAATCTTTGGTACTCACAGACGTAATTCAACGTAGGTCCAGCAGTAGCAATATGTCGGCAATATCACCTATGCCGTGTTAATCAAATAACATCGAAAGCCAGTAATGCAACTTGCACCAGTAGAAGTAACAATAGTAACCGAAATCCATCCTAGAACAGTAGCAGTAATCCAACCCTGTCAAGCAGTAGTAGTAGTAGTAATAATATGCACTAGACTACACAGAAGTAGAAGTAACCGAAACCAGACGTAGAAGACAATCGAACCTAGACCTAGCTGTAGAAACATCAGCCATCTATTCCATATGCTTTGAGAAAGCTCCATAATCGACTAAACAAGAGATGATTTGATCTTCTTCGATGATTAATTCAAGGTATGCTGAAATATCTTCTCTACGGAAAAAAGACAAATCATAGTAAATGTAAGTTTAAAAACCAGTAGAAAATCCAAACAATTCCTTCAGTAAGCGCATAACTTCAACTTCCACATACGACGAGTTCAGTTCAGAACAGACATGCACCATGATAAGTATTTATGATGTATTTAAAAGCAGTTCAGAATTCTTCAACATGATTCCTCGTCGGGCGCATAACTTCCTCCAACACCGACTGCGTCATAATAAATATATGCTGTGCCTGACGAAATGGCAAGGATCATCCGAAAGAACTGTAGGAATAACAGACATGACCAACCACGAGCAGCAGACATTACAGACTTTCCTCATCTTTCAAGTGCAAAAGAACATGTAGCAGCAAAGACGTTGCCCATTAGACAAAACACAAAATTCATTAGATAATCTTCAGTAAAGCCGAATCTCATTTGCGGATTAGTTCTAAATAGCATAATCGGTAGATAGAACACAAACACATGATTTATGCAAGTCTTCTTAATTGTAATGCATACTCTAACCCGAAGACGTACACCTGTACGTCCACATACTACAGACTACCATGACAGAGCTGCTGTAACTATGGTTATTAGTAACATGATTATAGGAAACTCGCGTCAGAGTGTATTTCAAGAGCGCGCTCCATGACAACCCGTTGACGTCATGAGGCATAGACAAGTGTTGCAAGGTTCAAATACAACTGATACAAACAAATAAATAAAATCACTAAAATGACTATCCCAGCAGGTGCCACGTAGTATTTTTTAAGTGCTTCTCATTTGTTTGACAGTTATTGTTATGACTGAAAAGTGGGAACAACGTGCACCTTTGAAATTACGTTTTCTGGTAGGGAAAACGACAATGGAAACAAGTTATAATGCTTGGAACAGCTTACAAAGAAGCTGCTCCTGGGAAAGCACAAGTTTACGAGTGGTTTTCCCCCTTCAAGAATGGTGAACTTTCACTTGCAGACCAACCTCGCTCAGGGAGACTCCCGAGCGGATGAAAACATCGCGAGAATTCGTGAACTGACTTTGGAAGACTGCCACAGAACAATGTACACATTTGTTGTCTTGTCTGGTCTGTCCTGGAGTTCCTGCCAACGTATTTTGAGCAAGGAATTGCAAATGAAAAAGTTGCAGCAAAAATCGTGCCTCACGTCTGATCACGCAAACCCTTGAGTGTGAAACAATTTTTAACAAAAAAAAAAAAAAAAAAACAGTTTTTCCACCCACCACATTCACCTAATCTTACTCCGTGCGACTTCTTTTCCAACGAATGGAGAAAAGCTCAAAGGAAAAAAGGTCAAGCAATAAACGAGGTGAACGTGGAAGAGGTGAATGAATAACCGACGGGGATATTGAAAGGCATCACTTTAAAAATTTCAGCACCAAAAATAAAAAAATAAAAATAAAACGTTTATATCTGTGCATTCTATCAAATGTATAGTACTTTGAAGGAAATTCAATTATTCAATTCCTAACACTCAAAAATAAATACACACATTTTTCATTACAAAATTCCGGTTTCTTTTCGGCCCCTCTCGTGCATTATATCCGCGTATATAGAGTATATGTATAAAATAAATTCCCAAAGATCTACACACACAAGCTCTAATATTTCATGAGGTCAAGCGTCTAAATTTCTTGCTTGATTGATGTAAACCAATTAATGCACTACTCTGCACGGTATTGTAGATAAATTTAGGGTAAATAATTTGACAAAACGCCCAACGATATACTGTTAAAGAGATTTACAAAGACACATAACATACAAAATAAGCTACATTGCATAACATACATATACATAATGCGATTCTTTCAGAATGTTTGGTAGAAACGCAGTAACTACCATACAAATATCAAGAATTGTTACAAAACATGAGGGAAACATTTGTTCGCTGAAGAGAATCTTCATATTGTATACATCCAAAACCAATGGATGAACATGATTAGATTAAATAAATGCTCTATTACACATCATAGGCAAATGTTGCAAGATGAATATGTTAGTTTTATACAACACGTGAGTACTTAACGTTTCGGAATACACTTCACAAATGTTTATTTTTCAATTCTACGACAGTTTTGCACGGGTTCTTCACCTATTCACATCACCTTGCAGCGAAGACAGAAAACGTACGTGATTCACTTGAACTTAATTAATCTGAAGAAAAATGTTGTAAACTGTTGTTCTCTTCCACTCAGGTATATAATAAGTACTTCTGGATTTGATGTAAGAACATTACGAACAAGAACATTCTGGAAGCAGATGTAATATTACATTAATTAACTAGAAGATGAAGCAATAAACATGTATGTTATAATACTATTTTTTGAAATTGTACTTAAATTAGTGATTTCACAACAGCCACACAGAAAACACGCTAGTAGTTGAGGGTTAAATATTATTTTCTCGGGAAATACAAAAAGTAACCAAAATATGGCAACATTTTATTTGCAACACAGTATTTTGAATTTGCGAACACAATCGTAAGCTACTAGGAACTAAAAGTGATACTACCTATATACCCGGGTTAATTTTATATTTGCTTTGCTTCATTATTTTCTTAAGTTATATATGCTTTCGCAGGAAATATATGGCCGCGTTGAAAACCCATTCGTGACAAGTAGTGTTACGTCATTGGTTTGTAACTAATTTATGTTTTTCCATCAAATTTCTAGTTCTAATAACTCATACAGTAAATAATAAATTATCAGATACAATTAAATGTGATGAAGCTTGTCTACTTTGTAAGAAGATACTTATCGATAAATGCAGCACACACCACGGAATAAATTTACAGAACTAATCTGCATTTGAAAATTTTAAGATAGGTGAACGCACTTTTTTTTTCCAGTAACGCGCAAATTATTATTTTTGTTATATCATAAAATAAAATTCTTTATTATAGATGCCAATAAATTTTATGTCATACATTAGGTATTAATTTTTTTGACAGTTTTGAAACCGAAGAATATATTATTTCCCGGTGCATTAGAATAGTGTTACCGAAAGTCATTCTTCGAAAATCTGCAACACCGTTGTCATTTGATAGTTCAAAGTGTGTTACTGTTGATGATACACAACAGAATGAATCGTGGAATAAGAACAAGAAGTGCTGGTAGGCAATGATGCTGTTTGTAAATTCTACTACGAGCAAACAAGGTTGAAAATCATTTTAAGAAATTAACTAAAAGTTTGGGAACATATTCTAAGAAGTATTCCGGCTCACCTGATGACTCATAAACGGAGAAAACTTTGGTGATCACAAATATCATACGTACCTAACATCGTGGGTTATGCACTGGGCGTGGTTTGGAAAAGCACATGAAATCTCACACACTTAACTTGACCGAAGACTTTTAGCGTCTTGATGTTTTATAAGTAAGGAACCCATTGGAGCAAAGACATGATACAAGTTTATTTTCAGTTTGGTTTTGTACAGGACAGTCCATCTATCTTGTCTTATATACCGAGTGGTGGTCGTTATCTCTAAAAGTAATTACAAAGAAATCTCTAAAATTTAATACTTAGATATCGAAGTTAAAAAGAGATACATGCCGAAATATTCGCTACTTGTAAGAGTGGTACTTGGCAAGTATGATTTAGCCAACCAATCAAAGAAAATAAAGACGCGGACCTTCGAAATTAGCTAAAATAAAAAAAAAATGGATTTCCTATCGGTGGGGATGAACTTTTTGAATTTGGCATCTATGGATCAGGTCTAAAAGGACGCGTGTCAAGATTTATAATACAATCATATTTTGTGAAAAAATTGTGTGTGTTGATAAGAAACCTACTGATCTCAGAAAAGCAACCCTTCAGTTAGGAAATAACACTGTGTATGTATAACATATTAAAATTATCTCGGGAACCTGTTAAATTATGATACCGGAATCTCTTATACTTAAAGACCGCGCATTACGTATAAAGAATTTCATTAACGTGGGAAAAAGCAGCTCCATGCCGAGTTTCAAAGCATACTATAGTTTGTATAACATATTTATACTATTTCTATATATCTTTTAGAAATGGTAGTAGGAGACTAGAACTGGAAAATAATGAGGAGGACCTACTGCTGACTACTAATATTCACAGAGTTTATGTATAATTAAACTCGGACTATTTATTCATTACACTTCCATTGATGAGAAGACACTCTTAGCATTGTTAAATAACGTTCCTAAGTACAAGGCGTCAAGCTTCATTTATATATTTTGCTGATAACATTACAAATGGTTTAGTACTTTTACTAATCTTTTATAGCACAAGCACCATTTCATGGCATTTGTGCGCTTGTGTGAATAATTCCAACTAGGCGTCATTATTTTTGAACTAAATTTTCACAAACCTTTCGTTAAAACTGCAATTTTTTGTGGAATAAAAACAAACAACAGGATGGGTCCATTTGAAAAATATTTGAATTAAGAGAGAAAAATTATATCACATTGTACAGAAATTGACAGTATCGATAAAATGAACCTTAGCTCTTAAAAAACAAAAAAAAAGTTTAGAAAAATCTAAGATCTTCATATAAATAATTTACTACAATGATTAATAATTATCTAGACATACGGGTTTCAAAGGTATACAATTGCAAACTAAAATTATTGACACCTAAGGATACCTCAAGAATATCCACGTAAGTCAAAAGTTAAATAATAAGCTAAATTTAAAAAAATGAGCTATGAAAGAAAGTACCAATTTAATTTAGAGATGCTCGTACATGAAAATTGTTTAGGGTGAAGTGACTGGAAGCTAAGATAGTTTCAATTAATTATGAAACAATAATTACGTAATGGGATGGAATATGATATGAATTAAGATATCATTCTACACTAAAACATTCCCTGCTTTTGTAAATTAGGAAACCAACCCGTGTTTTTTTTATATAAAATAATATTATTTCTAAGTTAACAAAATTTCTGTATTATCAAGAAAATAAGATACCAACAATTTGAATTACAAGTTAACAATAATACAAACTGTATTAAAAGTAACGCACAATGGTAATTTCCATGTATATCGAATGTGATTAGCTGCTCTAGCAAGAACATATAATATATTAAGTAAAGAAAAAATAATGTTAATTGGTTATTTATTTGTTGGTTTATCTATTTATTTACATATCTTTCGAATCTACGGCCTTAAGAGATCTCAGGTTCAGGTCGGGTTGGGGTGGGCAAGAGGATGTTGCAAGGTAGTCGGAGAAGCCCTAGTTTGTAGGCAGCATCCCAGCATTTGCCTGGTATGACTGAGGAAAAAACTGGAAACACCTATCATGATCTATCTATCTATCTCAATGTCAATCAATCGATCAAACCTATGATTTTTGCCTAAGAGAACTCAAACTCATGGATTATGGACATTCAGAAACGAAAATCACCTCTCAGAATCACCCAGAGCGTTAACAAGATCAACAAATGTTACCATATAATAACACTTGACGAGAATAATCTTTGTGCATGAATTAACATATTTTAAAAATCATGATGAAGAAAGCGAGGTTCATTATACAACTAAAACTATACATATGTACTATTCACCAAAACAACTTACCACTCTGCTACCACGTAGTATTTTTTATAAATTGGTCCCAATCAATAGGCGATTGAAAAACTTCACGTTGAAGCCATAATTCGTAATGTTGCTTGAATTCCTTTGGTAGGTCTACTGAACGACCAAGAACACTTAAAATACAGTTATCCACAGGCTGATAATCTGGATTCTGAAAAATTAAATGAATATATTCATTTATATAGGGCATATAAATTATATATAGCTCAAGCAGAGGCAGACTTAAAGAACAATTCCAAATGCTTTTGAAACTACCTTAATAATAAGAAAAGTCATAAGTTGGAAGTTAGTCACATGACCTATAATAATCAAACTTACTTCTGATTCTGCTATTGCTGACGGGTTCGATCAATATTTTAAGAGTGTTTATTCTTCATCCTCGACAAACTGTAATGGATGCAAATCTTCAAATTTATATGTACCACATTGTTTGATGGTGAATTCCATATCCGAACAAGAATATTCTAATTCTCTTAAAAATTTTAAATTGTCAAAGTCATCTGGTTCTGATTTAATACCCATTTATATTGTAAAGGGTTGTGGTGAGGTGTTTAAGAAACCTTTATGTTATATTTACAACCTCATATCGAAAA
Source organism: Lepisma saccharinum (assembly GCA_022664845.1). NCBI lineage: Eukaryota > Metazoa > Arthropoda > Insecta > Zygentoma > Lepismatidae > Lepisma > Lepisma saccharinum. The sequence goes on from JAGDQP010000371.1 coordinate 89,329, forward strand.
CATCTGTGTATCCAGATGCCTGGAAAATCAACGAAGTTCGTCCTATTCTTAAGATGGGAAACCCAATAACTATAGAAAATTATAGACCGATTTCATTAATTTCTTCTATAGCCAAAGTATTTGAACACATTCTTTACAGACGAATATTTAATTATGTAAAACCTTATATATCAATATATCAACACGGTTTTTATACCAGGAGGTCAATAGTTTCAATCTTTTTACTTATGTTCAATATATGTTAGGTACTCTCAATAATATTTTTTTTTGTTTATACAATCTATACTGACTTTTCAAAAGCTTTTGATAAATTGGTATTTTGATTAAGAAATTATCTAGTTTTGGATTTTCAAAACAACTGTTGCAGTTGAACTCTTCGTATTTAAAAGACAGAAAACAATATGTTGTTTACAATAATCAGGGATCCGACCTATTTGATGTTTACTCTGGCGTGCCTCAAGGATCTAACCTTGGACAGTTATTTTTTGAATTATTTATTAAAGATTTACCGACGGTTCTCTAATACTTAAACTGTTTACTGTACGCGGATGACACGAAATTGAGTAGATGAGGATGTTTCGAAGTTACAAGCAGATTTAAACAGTTGTTATGAGTGGAGTATTCAAAATAATCTGGATTTCAATATAAATATATGCGTTTCAATTACCTTTTCTAGGAAAAACAGCTCAATTAATTTTGAATATAAGATTAACAACTTAATTATTAAAAGAAACCAAGAGGTAAACAATTTGGGAATTCTCTTTAAAAATAAGCTATCTTTCAATGCACATGTAGAAAAAGTATGCAGTGAGGCTTATAAACTTTTAGGATTTGTGATAAGGAACACACGAGAGTTCCGCAATTTTAATGCTTTAATACTTGTATTTAATACATTTGTGAGAAGCAAACTAGAGTATGCTTCGATAGCCTGGAATCTTTACTACAAGCAATTTATTAACAAAATTTAACGTATTGAAAACAAATTTTTTAGATACATTACAAGATGTTTAGAATTAATTCTTATCAAGAAAGGATGTCGTACAATACACTTTTAAATATGTTTGGTATAAGCTCGTTGGCAACCAGACACGAGTTCTTGAAGTTAACTTTTCTTTATAAATTAGTAAATTGAATCACTGATAGCTCGGAGTGTCTAAAGCTATTGAATTTTAACACCAAAGGTATCAATTTAAGGACTAGATTGCTTTTTAATTGTAATACATCTAAAACTATTGCACATTCCAATTCACCTGTCATAAGAATGTGTCAGTTATTCAACAAACTGGCGCAAAACAATGTGGATGTTGATTTTGCTATGCCGTATTCTACTTATGTAAAAACTCTTAAATATAATCTCAGATTTTTGTGAAATTTTTAACTCGATATTGTATTATATTTGGTCTTCCGATTTTACTTATTTGTGACAAGTAATTGATATAACTGTATTTTGGTATGTTTCAGTTACTTTTTACATCTAATATTTGATGTATTTTAATATTCATATTTACTACTTATTGATTATTTTCATGTAGTTTTTTCATTGTTTCTGTTTTGTCTTTCTAGTTGCGTTTCTTCATTATTTGTAATATTTGTAATTATGTACGGCTATTGTAAATTGGTTATTTCTTTTCCTGTATTAGGCGACTAATAAATCAATATTGCAAAGTGCACATCGAACTGGTAATTATTTTTTTATCAGGATTACAAATGCGCGTACTTTATCTTATGCTATAAAACACATGAGAAAAATAATGTGAGATGATTATAGGATCAGAGGATAAAGAATAATATGCGTATTGGTCTATGTGGCCAATAAACACCTAACGTAGCATATACAGACTGGTCCTTAAGTGACACTCGGTAAGGTGAAAAATGAGAGAGACATGAATGAACGTTGGTGTGCCTACATACAAACAGAGGGGCAGGCGATTCTATACAGGGCCAACTCTTCCCAAACAAAACAAATTTCTACAGTACATATCACATTCTGCAGCAGCGAGAGAATCTATTGTTGTAAACTAAAGGCGAGAGAACCTGAAGGAAGAATTCCCAAAGTGACCTACTTTTCTTGATTATTATACCCCATTATTCACCCAAACAATGTTTTAGGTATTTTCCTTGCTGCTGCAGCGTCACTGTGAGTTCGTACCAACGTCTATTGTTATTAGGTTCACTTTCGTGAATGTTGAAGAGAAGACCAGTGAGAAGTTCAAAAGCCAAGGAATGAATACAAGTTACATTGGGGAACAAAAATATGCGAGGTATATTTTATACATAACCCGAAATATATGACAAAAGCTGACATATTTTATACAAAGACACCTTGGACCTTAATGTATCTATGTACAACATACGACAATTTTGTGTCATATATTTTGTGTCTATGTACAAAAGAATACCTCGATTTTTTTTGGTCGATATTATTTGTATCCCTTGATTGCTGCAGTCGACATATATAGCTGTTAGCCCACGTGGATGGAAGAAGTTCACATAAATTTTGCGAGATTCTCTGTTTTTAGATAACACACAGCCCTAATCACAAGGAAACTCGTCTAATACCCTCTAGTGTAACTCTGCGAATTGCGAAAGATTAGAGATAATATTGTGTGAAGGGTACAGAGTATGAAAATATATATTCTTTAAAAGAACCCTTCATTAATGGGATAAATACATGTGAAGATTGATTTTCTTTTACTACAAATACCAATAAATGTTAACGATCCTAACGCTTCTACAATTTAAGTAAGAACTTTACAAAACTTAACAGTAGTTCCAATACTTACAAATTAGTTCGCCAAAATAAATTCAATTTACTGTTGGTAATCGTAAAGGGGATGCCCGAATTTATTTCTGTACTTGTGTCTTCTTTCTTGTACAGACCATCATAGTTATTCAAAACCAAATATAATGTAAATTATAAGTAAGAACAATACTAATAGTAAAATAAAAACTTACGTTGTAGCGATTCTAGATTTTCAACGTGACGTGATGGTGAACTAAAGTACAAGTGAACTAGTTTAAAGCAGATTTCAAATTTTACCCTATATTAGAGTAAGTTTTATTTGTCACTGTGAAGATTGAATCTAAGTAATTGACACTTCATGATCACACTTTCGGAGCGCAGCCCAAATTTTCTTTGTTGTACAGCAAGAAAATTATCCCAAACAGCAAAAGCGTATGCCAGTGACAAGCACTTATTACAATCACTTAAATACTCACTTAAAAATTGTAATTTTTAAATTTAATACCTTGCTGTCATTCTGCTTCCTTCTCTTGTTGAATCTATTTACACAAGCACGAAGTGCACGTTCTTCAGCCTGACTATACAATGGACAAGGAACTAAATCTGAAACGAAAGAACAAAGCCTCATCAATAGAAAAGAACTGATCGCATATCAAATATTATAGGACTTAGTTTCAGTTGCCATATGCGACTGGTGTTCATCCATAAGATACACTCTTGTGCGTGCAACTATTAAATTAGCTATTAAATTAGCTTCAATATAGATGTTAAAAGCGTCTGTAGCTACGATAAACAATTAATGAGGTTGCACAGCAGCATGCATTGGTATATGAAGTATTCCGATATATCTGGTATTTGACTATGATGATGAAGGTATGCTACATAGGGTGAAAAATCCAATTGCTGTTCCTCCATTCGCTTACAACGAACTCTCGCCAGGTGCCAGAGCCAGACTTTGATGAAAATTCGTGTGTAGATAAACCTTCGCAGCCAAAATTATAGGTGCTGCCGTCAAGAAATAACGACAGGGGAACCCGAGAAAGATGGAACGTAGAGAGCAAGTAAATCCAATAGAGTACGGAAAATGCCTTTTCTTTTAGGAACTGTTACATATACAGGGTAAGTCAAAATGATGTACCCGATTTCATAAATTTATTTTGTGAAATATAATGAACATATCTGAATGTAATACATGTGGTAAGAAGGGTAACTCTCAAAGTTTTTTTCAGTCACATCACAAGTGCTCTATGTGAGCACCTCGCGTAACACGACACACATCAAGCCGATAGTCTATCTCCTGCCAAACCTTGTGTAGTGTGTCACGGTCAATCTCTGCAATGGCTGCTGTGATGCGGGCGCGAAGGTCACCCAATGTTGTTGGAAGTGGTGGTACGTAAACACGATCCTTTATGAAACCCCACAAAAAGAAATCACACGGGGTCAGATCGGGTGAACGAGGTGGCCAACGAATGAGAACTCGATCCTCCTGAGATGCACGGCCTATCCAGCGCTGTGGCAATGCCTCATTGAGATGATCCCGAACGCTGCCATGGTAATGCGGAGGGGCACCATCCAATTGAAGAATGAAATCTGCACTATCCTCTTCGAGATGTGGAAGGAGCCATTGTTGCAGCATATCAAGAAAAACATGTCCTGTCACAGTAGGTTCAAGGAAGAAAAAGGGCCCATAAATCTTTTCAGGGGAAATGGCACAAAACACATTCACCTTGGGTGAATCGCGTTGGTGTTCCACAACTGCGTGGGGATTATCAGTTCCCCAGATCCTTACGTTGTGTCTATTCACATTCCCAGAAAGGTGAAACACCGCTTCATCACTGTAACGTAACCTTTCGGCGAACCCATCCTCTTCCATTAACGTGAGAAAATCAGCACAGAAAGACGCTCGAGCAGCATAATCAGTGTCTCTTAAGGCTTGTAGCAGTTGCAAGCGATAGGATTTCATTTGTAAACGTTTCCGCAGAATTCGCCATAGAGTTTTCTGTGGCATTTCAAGTTCCCTCGCTGCCCGGTAGGTAGACTTCTGTGGACTCCGCACAAAACTGGCGCGAACACGTTCCACTGTCTCTTCCTCAGCTGAAGGACGGCCAGTCGATTTTCGCTTACAGATGCAGCCCGTATCTCTGAATTTTTCATACCACGTACGAATGGTTTTTCCAGTAGGTGGGTCTCTGCCATACTTGGTACGGAAATGCCGTTGAACACTCATCACAGAGTTGTTTACATGGTAATCCAGCACACAGAACGATTTCTGCTCTCCAGTAAGCGCCATTTTCGTTAACTGCTTCCAGCGCCGCGTAGCGGTAGACAATGCAACCACGCGGGACATAAACTAAACTCAACTAAACTTTGAACTTTTGCCTTTCCTTGCGCGTAGCTCACATTAAGATATGTTCATTATATTTCAGAAAATAAATTTATGAAATCGGGTCCATCATTTTGACTTACCCTGTATTGAAAGCAAATGGCAATTAATGGATACTGGACAGGAGACAATACATGCTAGAGGGTGTGACGACAATGGCCGCCATCTTCAAGGCGGCCATCTTGACTATGCTTCAACATTTTTAAATAGTAATTGGGTCACGTGATATATCAATCTGGGATGGAATGTGCCAAGAAGCTCTATGACAAAGTCAATCCTCGAATAACTATAACCCCGTACGACAAAATGACATGTGAAATGGACTTCGAGAATGTGTGAGCCGAATGATGAAATAAAATTGTTGAATCAGTTAAAGGCACGAAAACAAAACGGCTACAGAAGAGGTACAGTTATGTTGGAAACTATGATCCTCATTGCCACAAGATGAAGTGCAGTATAATATTTTAAATACACTAATGAAAGATGAAGTCCCAATTTCAAGAGGACTTAATGCTAAATGAAAGTGACCTTCTCCAGGTCAACTTCACGTGTCACTTTGTCGTACAGGATTAGAATTATGCCCAAAATTGACTTCGTCATTGGGTTCCTTGGAACACTCTAGCACAGATTGATATATCAGATGACCCACTTACTTTTAAAACATTTGAAATATAGCCAAGATGGTGGCCGTTGTCGTCATACCCTCTAGCATAAATTCTCTCCTGTCCAGTATCCGTTAATAGACATTTGCTTTCAATATATGTAACAGTTTATAAAAGAAAAGGTGTTTTACGTACTCTGTATTGGATCTACTTGACTCTACGTTCCAACTTTCTCGGGTTCCCCTGTCGTTATTTGTTGACGGCAGCACCTATAATTTTGGCTATGAATGTTAACCTAGGCACTGTACCTACATACGAATTTTCATCAAAATCGGGCTCTGACACCAGACGAGGGTTCCTTGTTAGAGCGCGGGAATTTCACTATCTTGGGGACGCATGGTGTAACGGCGAGGAAAATTAAATGTGACGTTGGGTGTCAACTTCGATTCGTTCTGTAAGAGGGCCATTATGTTTTTTCCTGTAACAATTGTTAAAGTAAAGGTTTATTTTTGGGAGCAATCTTATATTCAGAAATAAGAAGCTTAAATTCAGAAAAGAATCGCAAGTTTACTATAATTTGATGCTATTTATAGTACAGAGAAGTAGTCTGTATTCATAAATATCTGCGCAGTTCTCTTTGGCGTCGAATAAGTTGCTTTCCTCATCGCTAGATGTTTCTGAACTCAATAGTTTATTGTTTCAAGGATCTTGGTAAACTAAAGTTCTCTGATTGGTTGAGCATTACCTCTTAGCTTAAATATAGAAGTATGAACCAATCACAAGCTTGAATTTATCAGGACTCTTAAGAAAATGAGCTATAGAACTCAGAGGGATCTATCGGCAAGGCGAAAAACTTCTTCGAAGCTACAAAGAAATGCGTAGCTATTTATGAATACAGACTGTATTCATAAATGTTTCTCTGTATGATTCTCAATGTTTATACGTCTGTGTCAATGCATGAGAGTGAGAAGTGAGAGTGAATAAGATTCGTAGAATTTCACATTTAATGTGGTTTTCGTGGTGTGTTGGATTTGTTGAAGCACCAAAGATCTTTGATACAGACGAATGTTTTACAGTGACTGCGATTAAAGTTAGAAATTTATCTATGTTGGTTGACTGATGCATATTCGTTAACTTGTGGGTCTTTGGAGAGTTGTACTGCAAGAAATGTTTACAGCACAAAAATTGTTACCAGTGAGAGAGAAAAATCAACATGATATAGTTTCTTGTAGGTGTATAAAACATTATATTGTATATTATTTCTCGACAGTTAGTGATAACCCTAATTACGTAAGCAGAATCCCCCAGCTTTAAATCTGATGCATATGCATTCCACGATAGCCGGTACTTCTTTTAATACAGTTTCCATTTTCTCGTCTGAATTTGCGAGATCGACTTCGCGGATAACACAATTTTGGTTCTGGCTTCTTAGTAGATTTGTGTTCTGCACGCGCTACACCAACGTTTTCTTCCAAAGATGTCAGAGTGGAGTTTGTTGCGAATTATTGTAACTAAATTGGAATAAAGTGATTAAATGATCATTGTGTTTCTTTTTGATGGGAATGATGCTGTCAACCGAGTCTCATTAAGAGCGTTTGGTAGGTTTCTGGAGAAAAGCTTTCGGATTTTGATCATAATGAACAAGAACAACAGAGTGGAATTTTGGAGTTTTCATTAGTAGTCCTGGAAATAAGTCTTTGTTATTGATACCTATTTGTTGTTCAAGGTCGGATTCAGTTACAGAGAAGGTGCAATTTCATTCACGGTACCGGTGATTGCGTTGTTTGCATCAAGAAATATTACATTAGGAAACATGAAACTAATCAGGACTAAACTAAAAGGACGCAAAGCACGAGCAAGAAACTCAGGTGACGATGTAAAAAATAAAGAACAACTGTTTGTAATTGTAATATTTATGCATAATACCTTCTAGTGAATGATAAAAAATTATATTCAACTTACAAGATAAATAAAATACTTACCATTAGCATAAGCCCAATCATCATTAAAACGATGACGCACTTTGTGATAAATCTTATTCATAGCTTTCAAGTTGAACTTTCTCCATTGTCGGCTCTGGTATTTCATCTGCATTTTTAGAAGCTTCAAAGTATATAATTGCATCATTTCATGCTTTACTTTTAATATCCTCGTCAGTATATCAGCTGATTTGAAAGTAAGCAGCATCTGCAAAAAGAATAAAATAAAATAACAGGAAACAGTGACATTCATAGTGTAAGAACTGAGGAAGAATTATTCACACTTATTCTCTTCGAAAAAATTGATATACAGTAGAATGTCCGTTTTACGCTTATGCGAAACACAAAGGGTTCTTAAAATATTTTTTATCAAAATGTAATAGTCACCCTGTGGCGGTAGGTGATTGACCTCGTTCGGACGTCATGTGACTTGAACCATGTCTAATACGATTCAGTACAAAAACTAATTGTGGAGGATATGGCACGTGGTGCACAGTTATTGCACTTCGATAAGTGTAGTGTGTAATCATGGGATGCCACCTCAATAAGTGAAAGGCGCCAATCAACTGAAGCATTTGTCCTGCGTGAATTGAAGGTGAAGGGACATTGTAGGAATGCCAAGGGTTCCGGGCAACCAAAAATTCTGATCAACAGAGATAGCAGAAACCAGATACGTGAAAATTACAAAACCAAACATAGCCGATGCCCATCACTAAGACAGGAGTTTCATGCAGCAACAGAGGTATCAGTTTCTATCGCAACTGGGTAGGGAGATGCGGAAGTGGAGTGACAAGTTGGGGTTAACACTGTTTCGGGCTCATGGATGTGGCGGTTACCCAAACCTTCTACCAGAGTGTCCATAAGTTTGTTGGTGGTGGCATTACGATGTGGGCTTGTTTCACCTACTATGGTGTGGGACCACCAATTGTTGTTCGTGGTAGCATGGATTGAGAGTCATACCGTAGTACTCTAGACAATGAAATATTTCCAACATTGTTGCATTGGTATGGAGTGGACCAGCGTAACTACCGAGATATCAACACCAGGTCCCACAATGCTCCTGCTACTACGCGGCAGTATACACTTCGACGCTTCTACACAGACCCTAACTCAATCCCACTAAACATTTGGTACCAGTTGAATCGCCGGGCAAGATTTCGGAATAGAAATAGCGGAACATTTCAGACGAGGTCTCCCACAGTCTAGTTGAAAGGATTCCGCAGAAGGTGATTGCTGTTATAACAGCAAGAGGTTTTGACAGAACAAGGACCCCAACATTTTGAGTTATTGTAGGAAAATAGTTGAGCAGAGTAAGTGGAATCAACGCAGCATATAGGTTTTTACAGTAAATATGCATTAGCTCATTGTGCTTCTTTAGACCATTTGTTTTCGTAAGAACAGAGATGTGAAATGTATTGATGAAATACCCACTGCCCATTTCAAAGTGTTCTTTTGTCTTGGTATTTAGTGCCGAAAAAAATATAAATAATAGATTGATTGGTTTCCCACAAGAAAATAAATTTGAGGAGGTAAGCACTCAATGCTCTCAATAGCATTGATAATGGTAAGTTCTAAGTTGTGTCAATTTGTTCTGCTTTCCTGTGTTTCCTCATATCTTAGCGCTAATTTTCATGGCGCACAAAGGTGACAGTGCTTGAGACGTTCATAATCATAAACTAACTGACATAACCAAACGCTTAGTAATATTTGATTTCGTTTATTCTCTACGGAATTGAGTTATACCTATTCATAAGAGCCTACCTAAAAATAATACATATTTAGATAACACACGCTATACAAAAAAATATCGGTTAAATGATGCAATGGCTGGATATTGGATTTTACATTACACTTCAAGAAGGAACAAAAAACAATAACCTGTTGAAAGAGATGCATCAAGGATACGGTATATATCTCATTTACTAATATTGAAGAAAAAAATAGACTTGTTTGGCAAAATAACATAATGACAAAATTGCTGGGTATTATTGGTCCTATAAATTGGACACAATTGCTACTTATTCTTATCACCATCCAATGAACTGGAAAATAATGTTCAATAGTGAATACTACTGGGGATTCATAGTCTAGTGGTTAAAGCGTTGGACTCATGTCCGCGTGGTCCCGGGTTCAATTCCCGGCTGGAGTCCCGCTTTTCGGCGCCCACCCGGCGTCGTGAGGCAAACTGGTGAGTCACGTGAATAAAGACGTGACGGCCACACTCGGTCTAGAAAGCCCCTGATAAGCCTGTTTGCGGTAAGGTGAGCGCAGTGCTGACCACACAGCTGTCACCCAAGTGGACGCAGTTCCACCAAACGCGGACAGATGGCGTTGGATCAGGCTCAGAGCCTATCGGCCTTTCATGCCACTGGTTATTATTTAGCGAATACTACAAATATTGCAAATGCAAACTATGACAGAATCCTTTAAAAATTTGTCAATTTGAGAAACTAATTCACATTTACTGAGTAATTCCAGGCTTTAAACGAAATTTAGAGGTAGAAGTTGAAAACATCCAGGAAACCAAGTATACTAGCACTTTGCAGCTGGACTTGGTACACAACTACAACGCACTCATGTTTTTTAGGCACTGTTTGTATTCAAAAGACGATTTACAAATTAGATTATATTCAATCTGGGGAAACTAATAAAATTAATGTCGGTTACTTTATTTAACAGCATTTTGTAATACACAACACTGCAGTACGTGAAACTTTTATTCACGGTATTTATGTATACATAATTACTTTGCAATAACTCAACTTGTAGGATATTTTCCACTGAATATGGCATCGCAATTATCTATTTGCTAGCAAATTTCGATCTAAAGACCAATTTACCAACTTTACCGACAGAAGACAGTGCAATAACCAAGTTTGGTGGTTAAAATATTGTCTTTGGGTTCGGTGTGTAACTGACTTATCGTATTGCTAAAAATAATTTCAGTTTCTATCATAGATTTCTAATTGTGAGAGAAAAAACAAACAGCACCGAAATGCAATATTATAATTTACATTTTTAAACAAAGAACGATCGATTTCACATGCTGGCAATGCAAACATATGGGAACGAAGCGTCAAAATTGGTTGTAGAAGTTGAAATTTGAAACTGGCGATGAAAATTTAGTGTTAAACTACAGAATTAAAGATTGTTTTTATTATAATGTCTTGTTCGGGGTATATGCAAATTCTCAAATAAACACAAATAAATCATTTCTTTGTTTATCAGAATACAATTATTTTCGTTAAATTATTGGCACATTTTGATTTTGTACTCTTGAAAAGTAGATCGATATCAGATCTTGTTCTTACGAAGCGAATACAAAAGAAATAATAACACATAGTGTACTGAAATAAATACATTTGTGATGTTTGGATTAGGTGAGGATATTATTGTCATTTGGTAGTGACTTAGTTTGGTAATTATATTTAACGTGAGCGCGTATGAATACGAATCTGGCAGCCCGGGTTCAAATCCCGACCTGGACGCTGGAGACAGTTCTCGCAGCGTGTCCATTCCTGGCGCTCTGAGGTACATTCAGCATTCTATCAAATTGAGTACCACAATGTCCTTGATATTCCTAGGCATCTGAGACGGAAAGGCGGTCGAGCGTGAGACTGGCCAACCCACCTCACTTAGTACCGTAGGTCGAGAATATGTGGAGCGCTACCTCAATATTCCCAATGCGCCATTCGCTTCGCGTGCGCATCACACAGGGGATAGCTTTACCATTTTTACTTTGCTATATTCAATTAAATTAAAAACACAAATCAAATACAGTTTAAAAACCAAACAATACAAAATACTGAAATTTCTATTTACCAAGATTCTGGACTGCTTCCATTTTGTTAATTTGTTTAAAATCCTGAGCAAGTTTATACATGAAAACATATTACGCCAACAATATTCTATATCATCACCGGTTTCCAAAAATTCTTGTTTGAATTCTGGCTGCTCTCCAATTACACAAGACGGAAATTCCAACACAGGGATGCTGAAATATTGATAAATGCTCTTCAGTACTATTGCGAAATACACCAATCTACGCCACGAATTCTCCGGCCTGGGTTACAGATACCTGACGACCGTAAATAAATTCAAATTCGTGAAGAATTCTAACAAGTTACTTAGGGAACCATCTATGACATCGTCTAATTAAAAGCACTTGATCACAATCATGCATGCAACATTTCCCTTCATTTTTCACTGATAGCGTAACGCTTACTTTTCCCCTTACTACATGTGTAACTTTTTTTCTAAGTTACGTCTACAGTCTATTTGGGTTGATAGACGGAGTTTTCTATATCGTTAGTTGGTTTCACTAACCTTCATTAAGAATTTAACTAATCGATAATGTAATAAATTTTAAACCGTTTAAAGTTACTTAATGATTCGTTTAAATCAAACAAAGATTTTTTAGACATATATATTATGGTAAGTACACTGTGCGTACGCCTGCGTTTATGTTTCCGTCACGCCGCTGCCCTTGTTCAAGGACGTGCTTGTTATTTCAAACTATTCCTGCTAGATATAAACATGAATATAACACTAGAACTGATTCTCTCTTTTTAAATTCCCTTTACAAAACAACTAAGTTTCGAAAACAATTGCAAATAAATCGAGTATAACTTCAAAAAATTGCCTACTATTAATAAGTATTGTCCTAAACACACAATGTTCAAAAGATTATTGCGTAGTATATGTTTTTATCATTATATTTACACTGTGGAAAATACTTACAAACTCATCTGAATGTAACTTCTAGGTAAATGTAAAAAAAATATATATATTTTGCATGTATGCGTTTTGTTTTACTACAAGTCTCATGTAAGTCAACGTATGGATAGCAAATATATTATCTGCATATCCCGTCCAGGTGAGTGACAATGTATTTCTTTGTCTTCATTTCAAAACGCTTCATGTAATAATTATATCGTACCTTCTCAGAAAAAGGGGAACATCTGAAAAAAACTATAATTTTGCAAGGGGAGGGAAGAACTGGCGTTTCACTTGAGAAGCTATGTTTAAAATACATCAAAAGGAAAGGTTGACACTTCTGTTATCGACTGTCGAGCTATGTAGACAGAATTTTGACATTTTTGTTCAATGAGAATGTTTCTCTAATGCCTTTTAGTCAACACTGCGATTTTTTAAAATTTTCAGTTGTCACTTTCCTCGAGAAGGTGCGATACAACCATATGTATCGTTGTTTGTGTTACTACCACACTGGTATCAATTTTGGCATACTCAATAAGAATGGCATTAAACTAAATACGTAATTTATGTTTTAGTAACATGCTATAATATACTGTATAAGCTAATTTGAAATAAAAATTGACATCTTGTATACCATATGGCAATAGTCAACTTACTGATTCTCGAATGCAATATAATTCAATTCAACCATAGTTGGAATACTATTTTGGCAACTGAGTAATTACACAAATTACTAAGTTTCGTTGACACCTACAGCTGTATATTAAGTAGTAATTATTTCCACCTTAATCAGTGTATGTGAAGTTAGTATCTCATAAATATATATAGCTAAAATGCGGAACATATTCCAAGTACATTTTCAACTGTTCAGGTTTTTTTTATTTTTTAGTCTTGAGCTCTGCGGGAGCTTGTATGCTGTAGTCGGTCTCTAAGTATGAAATTTAACTATTATGCTTCTTGACTATGTACATTGTTTTGCCATTGCTAAGCGTAATTAGTCGATATTTGCATTAAATATTGGAGGCGGATATTTAATTATAATTCAAATTCAAAATGACTTTAACTGTAAATTTACTGGTGCAAATATATATAATTTCTAATATATTTAATAAGGCAATAAAACAGGTGTTAAAGAAATTCATCTACTTGCTAAATCCGCAAGCGACTGTCACAAAGATTGTTGAAGCAGATTTATGCAAGGGCGAATTCCACTGCCTTATGCATCTCAAACACAAAGTTAGACGGATTTATTACAAGAAACATAGAAATTCACCTGCACCTTAGTAGGTTATCAACAACATACGACAGCTACTATGTGTATCATTTATTCTCTGGTTCACTTAGAGAAATTGCTAATTTTCCTCTTTATTAGTTAACAGAAATAGGATATTCATTAATACGAAATACTTACGTGTTTTTGTATGTAACAAATGCTTTTACATTTCGATTGAAAAACTTCAATATCAATGGTATACCGTTAGAATAAACCAACTGCTGAGATACAAATTCGAACTGGTAGACGTGGTTGATTTTTAAATGCTTCAGAAGTAGTAAAATAATAGCAGTTACAGACTTAAAGATGATTTCCTTATGTCTATTGGCATCAATTCGAAGTTTTTCTATCTCCAGAACAGTCGTCCTGAAAAACATATTTGTACTACTGTACCAAAATGCAACTTCAAAAAAGGAAATTGATATCTTACTGTTATAAAATAAGCCATATTTTTTAGATTTACAACTTTTTTCAATTATTTTCAATTTTATACATCTACACTCCTTACTTCAGAAAAACACGGTTAATTGTATCATAGTATCATAGGTCCAATTCTATATATATATATAAATTTGATTTGCACACTTTATTCATCTTAAAGGCAGTTACAGCCGCTTACAAACAAAACGTGTCATGGACTACGTAACAAGAAACACGTATATAAATACACTACGATCAATGTAACACTGTCGTCGCAAATTACCTACTATGGGAACAAAGTTATTATAATAATTTAGCCACATGAAAAGAAATACTGTGATTTTTCTATCTAATATTTATGTACCAGAATCGTATTAAACACAGTTGTACAGAATTTAAATCGTTCTGCGAAAATTGCAAAAATATTCTTAATAGTCTTGAAATATATTTGTGAGAGATTGTGTTTGGAATAATTAGGATGAAACTATAGATAATTATCTTGCTGCCATTTAACTGTTATGCCATAAGCAATAATTGCAACATAATCGTCTACACCCGACTTCCTGATGTGACTGACAATATCAGTTTATATGATTGAAAACCGTCTGAACACCATAGCGCAATTAAGTTCCATTTTGTTTACATCCCGTTAATCAAATTTGAAGGGCTTCATTTTTCGCAACAAAGTCATGGATAGAAGAAAAGTCTTGTATCTTGGGGCAACTTTTGGTAACTAGGACTTCAGAGTCCACTAACATCCATGCCCCAACTGAACTGAAACCCAGCACCTTCGGGACGTTGTTCTAACCCATTACAGTACATGATCATCGTGGTCAGAATTTTCTAAAGAGGGTATCAGGACCTAAATCTATCGACAGATGAGTAAATTTTCAGCGAAATAATGTATGAAGTTTTAGGTTTGTAGGTGTACAGCAAGGGCGCTAGGTAAACATACATTGAACAGCGCTCTAGCATATCATGCATACACCAGTTGTAGCAAAATAAAAAATGATAAGGAGCTGCTGATGAGAATTAAGGTATCATCATAACTGTAGCAAACAACATAGTGAAATTAAAAGGTTGACTAAAATAAAGTTGTATTTGAAAAACTCCTAGGTCAATCTGACATACAATAAAACATTTCTACTGACTACCTTTTACCATCATATTTACAAATATTTGTTACTATTACGCCTAGACCGGACATCCTTTTATTCATATCCCATGGTAAGCACACACGGAACAAGTCTTCATTTGCTAACGCAAATTACACAACTGTCAAGTTGATTATGGACGACAATCATTTACAAATTGTTTATATATTTATGTAGATCACGAAAGGACTTACAGGAATTATCTTGGTTGATTGTAACCAGTCATTTTTATTAATGGTTTCAGGAACTATCTAGAAATCGATGTTTACGGATTTGTTTGGTAACAGGGAGTTGAATGCTTTGTGCATTTAGATACAATATATACATTCATAATCCATAAAGTTTCGAATATTTTCTATAAAGCTAAAATATATACATACCCTACAGATATAAAGGTTTATTTACGAACAACTGTAATTAAAATGCTTTCTCCTTAGTTTTATAAAATGACTACTCAGCATGAGAACACAAAAATATGGAGGAAAAATTCATTTTAAAATAAATATGTTTAACTATATCTAAATGAAATGCCAAAGATTGTAAGTTACAAGATAAAGTAAGAAATTACTTACTGTACTTTCTCAGGTAACATTTCTGTTTCAATATCGAATGAATTCGTTGTAGGCTTCGAGGCAGGAGCAGCAGCGTTCAAAATTCTAAGAAGAGCTATCACATATTCACGCAAACTGGGAAGCATTGCCTAGTGAGAAAATATTAACGATCAGGAGAATAAAAAATACACCAACTGCATTAAGAACTTCACTCAAATCTTAAATATTTTTAAAAAAAATACTCAGTTAAGTATTTCATAGTTTCAATATTTTAATTACCAGAAAATAAATGACTAATATGATAAAGGCTGCTTTTTGTAAAACAGTGAAGTACATTGCTTTAAGTATAATGAAGGCATTACTGCAACCAGCTACAGCGGGCAATTACCATTTCCTTTTGGAAATCAGTAGTCGTAGCTGGAAAAAATGCCAGTGACACCATGGTGCGCTGGTTATCGGAACACTTGAATTTCCCGTACAAGTTTGGATAAGCCATAGAACATAAATGGCTCTAACCGCATAGACCATATATCGACAATGCACATACCAATTATATAGTTGGTTGTTTCCTGCATAGTAACTGAAAATTTTCCCTGAATAGTTTTAGTGACTCATGGCAGTTTTGTCATGATTATGAAAGATGCCAAGTTAAAAAAATCACCAACATGCTTGGGTTAGCCGGGATTCAAACCCAGAACCTAGTGGACACTCGCCTGTAGCCTTACACCAAACGGCGGACGACACGTCGAATGGATTACTGTCTTCCATGTCTGATTGTATATACTCATACACCTATCGGAACGCCTGACAAACTCTATTATGCATTGAAGAGTACCTGCCAGTAAGGTTAAAGCAGCTACTTCATACGTGAATGTTGTATTTTTCCATTTGAGTTTGACTACTATAAGAAAGGCAGGACAAAACATATTTATCGGGAGAAATGTGGTAACTAATATTATAATAGAAAGTATTAAAAGATGCATATTTAAAGATGCACTACGTTTACCAGAACATGTAAAATCAAATTCATAATTAATACTGAACAAGTGAAATATCTGCATTTCATGATCTAATCTATTAGTATTCACACTGGAAATAAAGTTAAATTAACGCTTCTTCTCAAACTATTCTAACACATCTTAAATACAAACCCAGCTAATCGGAAACATATAAGTTTGAATTTTTGTTAACATCTTAAAGATGTGCGAAAAGCATCGTGTTCAATAAGGTTTCGTGATTTGTGTGCTCATAAAAATATGTTTCAAATAAGGAGGAAAACCACAACTGCAATTTTACGCCAGTTTGTTAGAAAGCTCTGTCGCTTTACTACCATCAGTCTCGAGCAGGTCTTAAGGTCATTCTCGTAAAACTAACACCTAAAACTAGGGAAACAGCAAAACTAAGAGAGATTCAACGGGATATAAAACTACGCGAAGACTTAATGAACCTTACATTTTCTCGTGTTTCCACTAGTGTAATGGATACTTAGCACACTTCAAATATGAATCACAAACTTCAGGTTGTGTAGCTTAAGTAAACGCTATTATATTGAAAACGAAATAATGAATTCACACGATTAAGTGAGCTTATAGAAACAAGTGTTTTACGGGCAACTCCTATTTTGAGACTCATACTTATTCTATTGCAGTATGCTTGTATATTTCATAATATAACCATGACGATTAACAAGGGGAATAAAACCATACACACAGACACAAAAGATAAAATATTATACTTACTTCGTTTACTTAGATATCCTAAAGTTGGGTAATAGCGTTACGAAAGTAGATTCTATGAGTCACTTCTAACACCTCAGGGTACCAAGAGATATATATTACAGGCAACCTTTTTTATACATAATACAGGAAGAATACGAAGAATACGACAGTATAGTTCCTGCGGCTTTTGCATCTTAATAGATTCTATGATAATAAGTTTAAATATCGAAAAGCGTCACAATACTACTTCCCGTAGACTATGCAGATACAGTTTCACATCCCGTTTACATTTATTTAAGGATAATGTGCAATAACTAACCTTACCGAACGTTTGCTTTTATAACCCTTAAATTTCCCTACCATTTTGAGATGTAAAATGAACCACAGAGATGTTATCCTATCACGAAAAGGAAGTATATACTCGTTGCAATTCCCGAGCATGTAGTGAAACACAACTGGTAAACAGAACAAAAAATTACTTACGGTAACTTTTACATTTTAGGGGGAAAAATTAAATTCTTACCCTGGATTAAGAAATACAACATTAATAAGTGTGTACTGGAGCATAGAAAAGAACTTACTTGATATAAAGTATCAGCCGGTGTCAACGTTATATCAGGCTCAATACTAGAAATAGGTTTCCTAGTAATATTCTCTTCTCTTTGAATCTGGAATTCTGCTAACGAAATATACATGTGCTGGAAACGAAAAAATAATACTGAAGATTACAATTAGATCTAATGCACAACAGAACAAAGAGATTACAACTATTTTGCAAATGTTGTACAGATGAACAGCAACAAACTATATTTTACTTATCCTATTTCACGAACGTGATAAAACTGTGGCTAACAAGCAAACATTCTGATGGGGCAGAAAAGAATTATATATGTTTTTCTTCCTTCATAATTACAATGTCAAAATATATGTATAGGTAAATTTCGGTCAGTCGAGGGCAATTATTTTGGGAGATGGCGATGATATAAAAGTCAAATTCTGTCTGCTGAAAATGATTTCAAAATGTGTAAATATCCTTTTAAATTTGCTGAAGGAACTGGAAGGTCAATACACATTAATGGGTATTGGGTGTAAGGCGCAAGCTGTTCGAGAAATGTTCTTCATAGCCGCCATCTTGAAGTCCGCAATATTGAATCTCAATTGATTTTCTTAAATGGGAAGTAATATGTCATTCTGGGCTAGATTTGCATGTGAAACACATTGCTGAAATCAGTTTTGCCCTAACTTAAACGTATTGTTATACCCTTATCTCTTACAATAATATGGTTGCGGCAAAACTGATTTCACAATCGTATTTTACGTGCAATTCTAGTCCAGAATGACATATTACACGAACCCCTTCCCATGGAAGAAAATCAATAGATATTCAACGTGGAAAACTTCAAGATGGCAGCAATGAAGAACACACTCGTAGCGTTCAACCAGTCTCCATTACTGTGCATTTGCATTGCATTTCTTTCAGCAATTTAAGAACATAAAGATATTTCCACATTTTTAAATCACTTTCCACAGACAGAATTTGACTTTAATATCATCCATATCTGCCAAAATAATTGCGCTCGATTGTCCAAAATTTGCATGCTTACATACATTGACATTCTAATTTTGACGCAAGAAAAATATATATAATTATTTTCTGCCCCATCAGTATGTTTGCTTGTAAGCTAAAAAAATACAAAAAATCTATCTACGCGTACGGTGGGCGAAAAAAGGCCCTTAAATTTGAAAGGTAACCTTCAGAAACATTCATATAATTAATTTTAGCATTTCCTATTGTAAGTGTTAGCCAAATAGCTTACTTAGAGATACACAAACGTTACATAAAATTGACCGACTATATTGGACTATGTTAAGACTATATTGGACAAAGTCATGAGATTATATTAAAAAGGTATATAAATACGCTTTAATGTCTACAGCATACAGTGGTTTGAAAACTTTTATCGCAGCTAGTGAAAGGTTCAATAATGTGGCACTGAAAAGCTCCATAATACACAAGGAAAACATACTACATAAGGAAGAATTGTTCGCATGTCTCAACTAATATTTTAGAACCAACTTGTACTGAGTGATAAAAAGGAGTAGGACCGTTCAGATGATCCAATAATTAAGTTCGAAATGATAACCTTATTTTTGAGGCAGTAATAATTGAAAAACAAATTTAAGAGAATAATCTATTAATGTACTGTATATAGAGCAAAAATGCTGCAGCTGATATTGCTAATGAATAATTGGTTGGTGCGAATGTAATGCCGTTTTGATGCCTGCTGGGAAAAGCACCTCAGCAACACAACAGAGCCAACTGAGGTATTCGCATCGCAAGCCGCATAAACATTAACAGTGCATTTAGGACATAAATGACGAGCGAAAGCACCATTTGCCGTTGGCTTGTCAAATTTCGCATCGAACACAAAACATTGCAAAATGAGCCCTGTGGCCACCGGCCAACATCATGTTCGGATCAGATGATTCGCAGACACAGGAACACGGTGGAACCGTACCCTCGGAAAAGTGTTCATTCCATTGCAGACGAATTAGGCATACACCATACCACTATCAGTTGGCGGCTCCGTACGATAGGTAACGCGAAAAAGTTGGGTGCCACGAGTTGGCACCGGCCAACAAGAATCGCCCTCTGGAGATGTGAATTTCTCTCAGTGTAAGGAATAAGCGGGAAGGTTTCCTGCATCGGACTGTTATTTCAGATAAAAACAGGACAATGGTTGGATCGTGATCAACGTCCAGGATGGTGTCCTAAACCACATCTCCACCCACGGAAGATGCTGTTGCTGGTATGGTTCTCTACGGTGTGAGTGATCATGTCTTTCTCAGACGAGGGGAAAGTCGTCTGAGAGTATGGAAGCAGATCGTTACAGTGCTGAACTCCATGAATACAGTGCACTGTCAGCAAACATCCAGCAATGGCCAACAAAAATGCTGTTCTCATGGAGCATAACAATGCCCGCCCACACGTTACGCAAACAATAGTGTAGACTCTCCGTGAGATAGAGTATGAAACACTTTCTCATCCGCCGTATTCCCCCGATTTCTCTCCCACTACCACCTCTTCCGGTATCTCCATTACTTCTTGGCATGGAAGTCCGCCGATGATCCGGCGTTGCAATATGCAGTTGAGGATTTCTTCGCGTCGGAGACTCCAGACTTCCTTCGCCACAGAATCCAATTGTTGGCTGAGCGATAGCAACAGTGTGTGGCTGCAGATGACGGTGACTACCTTGATTAATCAGGTAATGCAGTTAGATTTTTCGGCATTTCGACATGATGAACCTGGTGCGGATATTTCATTCGCACCAATCCAATACATACTTTTTAAAAACTACAAATAGGAATATTTTTCTAAATTCCAGTCACATCTCATTTTAATATGATGGTTGCTAAGCATCTAGAAGATAAAAGAAAAAAAATGATATATTTCCCTACATAACACCAAGATAAATCCAGTAGAACTCGTATAAACTTGTTCTGAAGATCGGTGGCTAAATGTAACTATCGCCAGAGAGCCGTCCAATTGTTAAAAACTGCGTTCACTAAAACCTTATAGACAACCTACGCCAAAGTATGGAAAATTCCCTAGAAATGAATCACCTGCTCTTCCAAGGTCATCGTGTTCGGCAGTGATGAGACTCCCTTGCCTCCAACCCCCGGTGCAATGTAGTTAAACCTGAATAAAATCTCGCTTTATGTAACATGTAACTGTTCCTACCGTCATTTCCCATTGTTGAAGTTGAAGTAGAAAATATATATAACCAGTTTCAGAATTTACATTTGTGATGAATGAAAAACAGATATAAAAGGTAATTTTTGAATAATAAAGATACTTAATATCTGTTATGCTGAATTTCCAGTTTCCAGGTATGTTTTACAGCAGTATTCCTTACTAAATACTTTTCATTATTTTATATACAAGTGTCAGAAATGGTTATTTAATCTCAGGTGAAAAATGTTGTAGAATTTCTGGAGAGGACAAGGACAAACGTATAATTAATTCTGCACTACTAAATGTGTTCAGATAACTTCATTGTAAAATTAAATTGATATTTCCTATTTGGAAACTAAATATTACTAGAAAAATCAAGTATCATAAAGGATGTAATTGATCATAAACACAGGTGCAAATCCTCCTACATGAAGACAAACTACCCATTCGCATGTGAACATTCATGAGATACCACTATGCACATTGTTAAGTTGCGCAACTATCACCCAGCGCATGTTATCTCAGGAACATTCCATTTTGACACCTTACATGGTCGGATGACCCAGAATATTTGAGAATAAGCATATTGCTATCATAAACTTTCTAGAATATTGAAAAAATATTCTAGGTCTAAAATCGATCCTTGGATGTTGTGAGAATATCCAGCAAGTAACTGCATCTTTATACATAGAACATCGTCAGGAAGTGCAGGAATTCCTGACATTAAAATGGTCGTAGAATTCTATACATATACCAAACGAACCTGATTATGTCATACGAATCCATTCGTAGCTTATTCCTAGCATATATATCAGCTGGGAAAGCTGTCACGCAAGAGTATGACGAATAACAAGATCTTGATGTGATACGCTGTGTTATCTAGTAGGTTAGGTTGAACACGGATTCTCAAAACAAAATGTAAAGTATAGGAATTTCAAAGTGGCACGATATTGTGTGTCAGATGGAAGGTACATGCCATTACCAAATATATGCGGACATTAAATTCTCCTTGTTCCACATATGGCGCGTGTACCAGACATACCTCACGGAAGAGCACCCACTGTGGTCGAGCACTGGATGATCAATAACCGTCACCACCACATTCTGTCTAGGCTTATCTAAACTAACGGACAAACTACACTGCCAAAAGATGGGCTCCATGTCAGTCTCATACCCTTGTATCACATTAACAGATTGCGACAGTTTCGGTGTTTTCATTCACCTTTCTCATATTTTGCAAGGTTTTAAACAAACTCGTCACTTTTCTATTTAACAAAGCAAGAAGTTAAATAAACGAGCAGTGTTGAACGAAAACTAGGTAATGGATATGGTCAAAGTATTCAATGGAAAATCTCATGTACACTTTATTAACCCTTGAAGTTGAGTCAACATGAAATGTATCATTTTGATACAATGCGACCGAACTTGTACCAAACACGATTGCGACTGACGAAAGATTAAATGCAGGAGATACCTATCGTATATCCAAGAGTACATTCCAGTGTTTACTAGCTTCCATGGAATATTCACCAAAGTGAAGCACATAACCAATAATCTCAGCTTGTGAACACAGTGATTGGAGCCCGGAACACTGGCCAAAGATCTGAAACATGGCACTAATTGTCACAGGCTGATATGTGCGTGTGTGGCGCAGAGTCGGTGTTGGAAAGAAGTCCGTGTAGGCTGGTGGTGATGTCACTTGTATACGCTATGATCATGTGCCATGGTTTGATCCTCCTAAACACGTCATTATGAGGAGACCTCTACATTGTACTACATGGCGACGATCTGCTGCCCTGCCCTTGATCGAATTCCGTGTACCTGCATGTTCCAGCGGGAAATTATACTGTTATCCGGACCTATGTTCACCAGAATTGGTTTGGGAAGTATTTTGAATTCAGACGAATGGTGTAGCCACAATGCTTACTCAGTATGGAACGTACCAAAGAGCTAGGTACATGTCACACTCAAGATCGCGTACCTACAAATACGAACGAGCTGTGGGCGTCTGAAAAATTTGGACCGAATCCTCCTTACCCTGAGAGTGCGAGTGTAGAACGTCACTCTTCATTACTGTTAATGGTACATTTCAAAATATTAGTACATTTATTTCTATGAAAATTCTACTTCAATGTTTAAGAAATTATACATACCTCCTTGAGAACTTTTACGCTTTCGTGTATGGGTTGGGGTAAACCAACTAGAGAATCACGATCACCTTTCACAGAAATCCCCGCAAACTTTAGTCTCACATGAGACAAGAATTGATCCACATCTTCCTGTCGAACTTTGGGCGTCCCTGGACGACCTACTAAAAGTTAGAAGAATTTAAAAATAAAACGATCTTATATAAAATACAGCACTCAAAATAGACAATATTTGGACACAGATCTTTCTTATTTACCGTGAGTTTTACATCATGGTTTAGAAAATTCAAACCACAACACAATAGTCCAGACATCCTGAAAACCTAGCTAAAATCTCAAAACTTAAGTTGCGAAAATAACATTGAGGTCGTGCCTATTTGAAAGCATGAAGTTTATTGTATTCAAAACTATGTGTAGTAAAAAAGATAATCTAACCCACAGCTAGTTAGGCGCTCACAAAGTAGAAGTATAGTTTGAGGATTTTGTATTTTGTAGTCGTTAGTCGAAACGAGCACAAAATTACAGCATGTCTTAAAACTACGTACTCATTTCTTTTGGGAGAAAACATTTTTATTTGTTCCTTATAACATCCACTACACATAAATGTGTCTAACACTGCTGTACATTTTAAATGTTACGCATTCTTCTAAACTGAATATGTTACATGTTCTCGTAGAGTTATAAAGCGAGTCTCACTTTATTCTATCACGTATGCCTCATCATAGATATTAGTCCAATAGTCTAATTTTTATTATCAGCTTCTTTTCAAAGGTTGCCTTTGTAAAGGATCAATTGTGCACTTTTCGTGCACTTGTATTATTTCTAGGTAAGGAACTGTTAATAATTGAGGCTGCTATGTGCGCAACAACGAACCAATACGCATTTTGTAAAAAATCTGCTAACAGCAGCCAGCTCTTGTACAGGCTTCGCACTATATGTATCCACCTGGGGCCAACCCTCAGACGTTTCGTTCCTTGCCTGTATGGCACATGTAAGCGCCATGCTTCGAGAAATGGATATGGTTGACCCACACAAAATACAAGTTTACTCCGTTGCATCTTCGTGAGAGTTGGCCCGTTTTGTGCGCATAGCCTCAATTGTAAATAATAGTAAATAATTTGTTTGGAGGTAAATAATTTAAAGGCACCAGAAGAACTCTTTATTAAATTTAGCAAGAAGTGAAATTAAGCAAAGAGAATGAAAAGCTGTATCTACAACACCAGGAACAAGGTTATCATCTCCAGATTCTGCGGGGAAATTTAAGTAAGTTCCTCAATTCTATTACAGTCGACTTTCTGTCATTCCAACTTGGATAATTCGAATTATTACGTAATCTGCACAAGTTTATTTCTCTTGAAATTCCTATTGAAATTAAGCTTAAAAATTCATACCTAATTCGAATTTTCACACCATTTATTTGGAAAATTTGAGGTCAGGATTTTATAAACTCTAACAGCAACGAAATACAGTATTCATGAATTTCAATGACAGAAATATTTTTTTCATGAATAATTAGTGATTGCCAGGTAGAAAACAGAAGAACGGAGTTTGAACTGATTTACAGCTATCCAGAGACAGTAATCCTCTCTTCATTAACGTGGGATTGTTAATGTACGTCCCTAAACTCTCTCCTCCCTTAGTCAATGATTTGTAAGAAGAACAAATTTGAGAATGTCTTAACTGAGCTGAAGTTCTCGAAACAAACGAGATTGAAGTTTTTGTTAACTGTGTAAAAATAAACAAACCAAAAGAAACAAGAATCACGAACTTTAAGTACAACAGGTAGATAATGTTATCAATCGTGCCTCTGATTTTGTGTGTTAATACATTACATCTTAGTAGTTGTTTAAATTCGTTTCTCGTTTACTGGTAGCAGTGATTGGAATAGTTTTTTGCTTGCACTATAAGACCACGCACAAAATACGTCAGCTTTTACGAAGGTCCACTGCATAATATTTTTTTTGCTTATGCAGTAGTATGTAGTTATGACGTATTAATAATGAGTGTTTGAGTTAATTCGAACTTTTACGTATCCCCTTCAAGTTAGAATTGAAGAGAGTCCACTTTATCAGCTTTTAGGCATACTGATCAGATTTAAGACAAGAAATGGACACTTTCTAAAGGACAATAATGAGTGGCTGAATATTGAAATGGTATTTAATACCCCTCCGATAGATCAGTATATATATTATTTGTCGCGCTATGAACTTCAACAAATCAAGTAACATTTTAAGCCATCTTAAAGCCAGTCGAGCAGTTCATAGCTAGGAAGAGACTAAAACTGCTGAAAATGTGGGAGTGGAAGCGGTACCCTTCCCTTTTCTGTAATTTTTCTTTCTTTTAACATCTAAAACATTTATGAAAAGAATGATGTATTATTCTCTTTACTTTTTCTTATACCACTACTTCGTTGTCAATAAATATAGAGCCGAATGCTCAATTTCGGCTTAAGGATTTACGATCGATTTGGAAGCAATTTGTCATTGTTCAATCGAGGCTTATCGCTAAGGAAAGCTTAAGCTTCTGCTTAATTTGAGAAGTACCTGACTGATGCTTAGTACCGTAAGTGGAACTTAACGTGCGGTGTTGGTTCTAGGAAAACATGAAAGGGATTTCAAGAAAAGATGAGCAAGGAATACAGAAACTAAAATTGTTGCTTTCTTAATTAAATAGTTTACAGGGTGCCAGTTCATAGGGAGAGAACTGATTTCTTCGAAGTTTTAAATTAAAAAAAAAAGAGTTTTTGCTCACTTTAGATTAACAAAGCATTTTCTATTTTCGTTTTTTCTTGGGGGTGCTAAAGTCAAATATGGCGGTTGTAAGTACAAATTTGAGGGTTTATATGAACTTTTACCCGTAAAATATTTCATGTTTGGGTGTGTACTCGAGAATTCTTAGGGTTATACCCCCTTTCAGTGGTCTGGTATAATCTCTTTTCATAGTGAAAATACAAGAAAAACACTAGAAGTATTTGGCCAGCTCCACATATTTCATCGAACATAAATACGAATGTTATAAAAGAAGTTTTTTGTTTTTTCTAACCACGGCAAAGTACCCTCCCCAGGGATACACTTGACGGGAAAAGGGTTTTCCTACGGTTGGGAGTATAGCAAAGGAATGTTTTGTGAACCGTTTGAGGAATTACGAGTTCTTGATCGCGGTACCACCATTATCCTGAAGGGCTAATGTACATGATGTTGAAATGCTACAACATAAGGTGAGTGAATACTGACACGATATTTAAACGGAGCACATATGCTACAAAAACGTAACTTATCCTGACCACTGCATAATAACTGCGCTTACCTAACGTAACCCGTAAATTGTACCCTGAGTTGTGCGGTAAAGGCCTCAATAAGTTGCTAAATGGATTCCGATGCTAAGACGCCAACGAATTTGGGCTTCAATTTCTGTAACAGTACTAACGAAAAATATAATATAGACCGTAATCTCATCAAACATGATAATCTTTTCCCAAGTTTGACAGCGGTGTTAATGGACTTTAAATACGTAGTTAATACAGTATGTCCCTCTTGCAATTGATGTAAAGGTGAATTCGTTCTTAACGGTCTTTTATGATTTACTGCTAATTTGTTCGCACACAATACTGCTTTTCACTTATTGGATACTTTGAAATGAATTCAAATTCATTCAAAACAAAACAAAAACAAACTCTTCTAGTTATACCTATCCTGCTTGCGGAACACATTAAAAGTACTGGACAAATGAACGGTGAAACTGTTATTTCTCATTGAGGTTTAAAATAATTTTGACTGAAGTGAAGCTTGCTTTATCAAATAGAGGAATGCATTGTGCAACACATTCGCTTGTAAGGAACGGTTTAAAGTCTATTTTGTTAAGCCACAAGACAAACCGACTATCATTTGTTACACGTTCTCCCTTTATTTATAATTATGTATAATTGCTTTTGCTTTTCTTCCTGTTGGGAAGAATTTGCTTGCGCTTAAACAGCGTTTTCAGTTAATCTTTAGTTTCCTGTTAATATTGTTGACTGATTCGGCTTTTGGATGCTATTTCTTGGATAGGTTCTGGGGAGGTATTAAGTCGCCATTTGCTGTTATGTGGTTTCTGTTGCAAGGCATGTCCTAAATGACCAATGTTGGGTCTATCATTTGAGTTATTTTTGCTTCGATTTTGTAGTTAAGGAAAAATCCATTGCATTGACCACGAGCGACGAGATCCTGTTTTATGTGAGTATTTAATTTTGATATATATTTATTTTCTACTGTAATATCATTTGTTATTTTCATCACCTATATTTGTTCTATTTGCTTTTTGTTTAAATAAATGTTACTTGTTGCAATTACAAAAAAATCTGTTTGGAAGTTAAAACTCTGTGTGATACACAGTGCAATTCTTGCTTAAAATTTCTCTGTTACACTATCCACAGTCCTTGAAGAAGTGAAACAAGAATTTTAGCCGTTTTCAGCATCAGTAGACCACTGTGCCCAGTAATTACTAGGTTACACTACAATAAATTTAATTACAAGTATTATATTCATAACAACAAATCTTTTCAAGTGACTTACAGTTCTCTTGTAAAGTGAATTAGATGTTAATAAAAATCAATCAATGTTGACTTTCTGTACTGTAAATTTCGCCACACTATTGCGACACAAAGCTTCTGTACTGCTTTCATTGTCTGTTCAAGGAACTAATTGGTAAATAAACGTAAACTAAAATAAATATAAGTTAAAGACAAAGCCTGTGAAAAATCTCATATTTCGTCTTCATACGAATAGAGAGAATCAAATCACCCTTGGATGGTGTGGAAAATTACCTGCTCGCTTCTTTTCGAAATTCTGTATTTCTGGCATCTCTTTGATGACAGACTCATGAAGACCGACTACTGATTCATCCAAGAACCTCTCCTCCTGCCACATCTGCAAATTAAAATGTCCAAGGTAACATTACATTACGAGTAATTTATATACGAATTTTAGTTTTAAATTGTGTATTGATAACTAGAAACATCATACCTGCAAAACGTGAAAGTGTAGTGGATCACGCAGAGGTTCAAGTTTCATTGAATCTTACATCGTACCTTACTATGGGGTAAAGTTGTAAGAATTTTATACACCTGTTACAACTAAAGGAGTTTTAGAACAATAAACCATACGTAACAAAAAATATGTATAACAAAGATATATCCGTGAAAACGAAGACCTATTTATAGCCTATGAATGGTGTACACGAGGGCATGCACAGTTTGTTAATTTTTGCTAGTGTACAAAGAAACACCTCTTACTAGCCTTTGGAATAATTATTTTCAATGTTATTTTTATAGAATACCTGCCCGATGGTGCGGGATGCGTAAAATACGTTCGCAACACTAATAGTTGTACTGCTACTGCTGCTACTATTACTACTACTAGGAGAAACCTAAACTATTTATTTCTGATTTTTGTTTTAACTTAAAAATAGAAACGGTGCATCTATTTTATTGTTATAAGCAACAAAATTAATGATTTTATTTATGAGATCGGGGCACAGTAACTTCTGGTGACTTAAATACCTAAAGCTTGAACCCAATGAACGCGTATGCAAAATTTTGTTACAATCAATGCATGCATGTGGATTTAAATTGTGTTTAAACAAACAAAGATATTCGGTTTTTATACAGAGATAACGAACTAATTTACTTATTTATTCTTTCATTCATTCATGTGTGTTTAATAAAGATGTCTCAAATATCAAGAAATTCAACACAGCACTAACTGTAATACAACTATTTAATTTAAAGCATTAATGTATTCATTAGTTTCATTGTTCACTTATTCATATATATGAAGTCAATTAGACCCACACTGTATTTCATGTATTTTTTGGATCCAGAGACTATGGAAGAACTTTAGAAATATTTCGCGAACCACCTTAATGTATGCACTCATTAAATAGTCTATTCATAAATTTGTCAATCATAGAGCCACTTCTTCCTGTAATTTAGTTCACTGATGCATCTCAAGTGTGTATGTAGTAATTAATTAGCATATTTAATTCAACAGCTATGCATTTCATTACATCCAGAGTGCGGAAAAACTATGGTATGAAAATTGAGGGGTGACAAGTGGTCAAATGCAAGCATTTTCGACATAAGAACCGTGGGTCTCCGAAGCTTTGTTTACAACATAATAATAATCACATCGTTTACAGCAAATAAAGGTTTGGACTCCAACTTGTACACACATTTCGCAAAGACGAACCTAGACTGATGTACTTTAAAAAAAAAACAGCCTGGACATTCCAATACTGTGTGAGAAGGTTCTGTAATACAAGCTAAAAAATCTTCGCCGGTGCGACTGGGGTTTAGTGAACAAGGTTTTATACAGGGCATCTCCAAAGAAAAGTCCGGGGTCGCTAATCAGGGAGATCTAGGTCAATTGATAGCCTCTGGCTATCCATCCGTCACCAAACACCGTTGTGGTGTTCACGCTTGACGCACAGTCAAGATGAAATGAGGCAGAGTACTATCACGTTGGAACTATTTGACGTCGCACTTTACGGGATACATCCTCCAAAACTCCGGTAGCACTTCTTGGAGGAAAATTATATAAGTATCACCATTTAGTCTTTTTGAAAGAACGCACGGTCCTTATAGAAAGTTGTTTACAATGCCGACCCATAAGTTTGCAGAGAAACATTCCTGATGCCCATGGTCTAACGACACGTTCGGATTATAGCTCGCCCAGACAACAGTGTTAACGATTGTGGATGTTAATGTAAGTGTTAACGATTTTTTCTCAATTCAATGTAGCCTCGTCAGTTGTCATGACAAGTTCTCGGAAAGCGTTATTTCAAGCTCGTCTTTGCAGAAACCATTCACAAAAGCACGACGAGGTGCTTAATAGCCTGGCCTCAACGCCTGCACATTTTGTTTGTGGTACGGATGAAGGTTGTTTTTATGTAGAACAGCCATGTCAAACGATAATTGGCTTCAGGACCCCCTTAGCCTCGAAGTGTGGCCCTGAAACTTCCACATTTAATTGATATACTTTCCTAAAAATGTAGCAGAAAATCCCCCGACAACTTTGTGACGCCAATTGGCTTCAGGATTTGGCCTTTATGATGGACATTACACGGCATTTAAATGGTTTAAATTGATGTACTTTCATTATATGACTTTATTAAGACTTTTAAATTAAATTTCAGTCTTTGGGAAGGGCAGCTGAGAAATGGCAGTTTAATTCATGTTTTTACCTGCCAGATTCTGATCCTACAGCGATTCTGATTTTACACCTAATGTTTTCCACATAAAATAATTAATTAATTACTTTGAAGACAGGTTTGAACACTTCAGGTCATGTGAGAACGATTTCTGTACGTTTACTGCTCCATTCTCCTTTGATGTTCAGAAGGCAGGTATAGCAACATTCAAATGGAACTGATTGAAATTCAGTGTGATTCTCTATTGAAAGACAAATATAATGAAATTGGGATCCCTCGGTTTATTCTTACTTGCCAAGCCATTTACCCTGAATTGCGCCAGTTTGTTGCAAGAATACTAGCCATGTTTGGCTCCACCTACCTCTGTGAACAGCCATTTTCACTCATGAAAATACACAAAACTCCTCACAGATCAAGACTCACAACAGAACATTTGCCTTCCATCTTAAGAATAGCATCTTCACAGAATCAAGTAGCTGACATTGAAACTCTTGTTTCCCGGAAAAGATGCCAATTCTCAAGGAGAAACAGTAAGCAGTTTAATGAACGATCATTAGGCTATTTAGCAACTTTTATTATATATGTAATTTTTTCATCACAATTTGAATATTTATAGGAAACACTTAAAATATTAAATTAATAGTAAACTGAATAACACATAAGATTTAATAGCTGATTAACTGATAATATAAATTACTCATGAACAATACTAACACTGAAATAAATGACGATATTATAGTAGAACAACACAGTTGTTGGTTTTATTGTTTTCCAAAGTAACAGATTATGAGGAAATTTTAAGTTTGACACCTGCAATTCTGATGTTATAAATTGAATGTTTTGCTTGTTTCTAAGATAATTTCTTGTGTAATCTCTATTTCCATGTGGAAAAGTTTGCCACTTGTACAATTACACTAATTTGTCTTTTAAAAACTGTAACAAATGCTACTTTAGGACAGGTTATTATGTCTTTCTAAGATTCTACAAAAGCAAACATATATTTCTTCAATCAACAGAAACATGCATGCACTTTCAGTTACACAAAAGCACTTACTTGAGAAAAATGCCTATTACTCTGTTCGCTATAGTCGGGTTGCAGTACACAACCTACGCTGGGTGGCGGAGTGGAAGCGCGGATTGCCTGACGTACTTTCACTGCATCTTCCTTCAATGGTTTCAACCCAGCCTTTTCTCGATATTCAGCTAAAACAAATATCCAATATTAGAAAAATATAGTAATACATAATTTCACTACAGGTGTACAGATTTTTAGTTCAGATTACATTATCGTACGGCCTACGTTTAAATTAATAAGGTATGATTACTTAACTCTACGAGGCATTGAATCGAAATTTATTTATGCCGTTTATCTAACGATCAGGCCAGGATAGGAGGATGTAAATATGAGGAAAAGTGTCGGTCAGAGCCTAAGTTGAAGGTATCATCATAGCATTTCCTTGCTGTAACTTGCTGTAAAAACTTCAGTCAGAATGGTCGGCGCTGGGATTAAACCAACGATCTCCCGATTACCAAGGCAACGCTCTACCGGTGAGCCACGTTCGCTCGGTAACTCTACGAGAAGGCGGACCCCTATTGTACATTTTGGAATTACTAAAATCTACTTATTCTTTTCCATATCGTGGTAGCGATTATATATTTATAGAAAATGTTTTGAAGTATAAGTTCTTTCAATAAATCAATCGTAGTAGGTCCCGGATCTGTTGCGAAAAGTCTGAATACTAGAAGATAAAGTACCTAATACTACAATATAAAACGTTATTGATATTGAAGAGGGAATCTTTCTTATAATAAAAGATTTTTGAAAGGGAAATTCTTTTATAAAAAATATTTATAACAATCATAACAAGCCGATCTCAGTAGTGATGTAGAGTAGGGAGCAGATGGCTGGTCCGAATTCCGCCTGGAGCATATACGTTCGTGAATTTTAACAGGACTGTATTCTTATAATCGAGACGATCCGAAGTACATAGTTACTAAAATTCTCCACATAAAATAAAGTTTACTCGTACAGTCGTGAGAAAGTATTTATCAAAACTTCCTAACTTTCGAAAATATCACATTTTTTCGACTTGAGTATAATTTTAGACAGAACTATTTTTTCTCTCCTACCGGGAAAATAAATATATACACGGAAGTACATTTTTTATTTGATACAATGGGTTGAAAGGTGGAGATAACATACCGGGCTTACTATGTATGGAAATTTCATATACAGTGTTTGTACTGAAATTTGTGCCTTTTGTCTGTTTCTGTAAAAATAATAGGAATACTATACAACTAATTATTCATGTTTCTATGGAGTACACATTGAAGTATGCAGAGTAATAACATTTCAGGATTGAAGAGTGTCCGCAAAAACTAATATGTTGAAAGTAAATTGCGGACTCAGAAATGCATACGAGGTGAGAACGAATGCGAATAGTGTTCAAGGATCAGTAAAGAGAAAAACGAAAGAAAAAGCTAGATTACAGGCAAATATTCCTAGAAAGGCATTTGACACAACACTGAAAAAAAAATCTAAAACAAGTGGAGGATTTGATATGTATATTCTTACGAGTTCTGTGAGAAGATGGAGTGAATTACAACTATAGAGAGAGAAGTATCCCAGAACCCGGTTAAGAAAAGAGAATGCTAATACGCGTTGATAAATCATTAGCTAATGCTTGATTTGGAAGTCAAGAGGATAAAACTAAATTCTAAATTTTCATCAATGTTTGAAGACAAAGAAAACCACTTTTAACAGAAAGTAATGTAACTAGGTTTGAGCATTTCTAAGCAATTCATTTTAATTTAGAGTTATGGGCTGAATTTTTTCCATCCCTTTTAGTAAAAAGATATATAAAATGGTGATAATAAATTAATAGGTGAGGATAATTTCGAGCTTCTAAACCTCAAAATTCTTTATTTCAAAATACTAAGAATATTTAGAAAAAAATTGATATACACATGCGGTAGGAATTTACTTCTTTAGAGTAATGAACATGGATACTGTAACTCAACTATCGGTTGACCAGTAAAATAAAAAAAATGTAATTACACAAAACGAAACTGTCAACATTGTACGCTCTATTTCGTAAGCTAATTCTGAAACACTGTATGTTTGCTCAGTCTCCAATTGGCACACGTTTTGTGACTCACCACATCTAGAGAATAAAGATCATAAATAATTTCTCTTACAGTCGTTACTTGACATATTGCAGTAATGAGTTAATTTGCATCTTATATATTAATTTGTATCTGAATGAATAATAATGGGAAGAAGATTCTTTACAACAATAATATTAGTAAAAACTCTGTACGCTCGTTCTTCTGTAGACATTCTCTTAAGAATTTTTAACCAATTCTAACATGTATACTCAAACTCAAATTAAAAATTGGCACATACACATACAAATATCTGGTCAGTTCACAAGGAGAAAATGTAAGCACTAGCGGAGTGAAAACCACAGAAAAAGAAGGCAAACATAGCACCTAAATAACGTGCAATATGACGAATAGCTCGAACATTTCAGTAAAATACTTAGCACAAGAATTAACTGATTAGTACAATTAAGAAGACAATGTACTTAAGAAACCAAAATTATATTAACCACGCTCTTGTTATAATTGACGGCCTGAATTGCAAAACATCCAAAGTCCACCGGAGCATTTTTTTTTCAGGAGGAACGAAAAACAGTTCAAGGTCTTCCTATGTTATCCTATTCAGCGGAAATTATTTTGTATCAAAATAGGGTTTCTGTGGGGGGATTAGAATGTAATATTTATCCAAGTGAATAGCCCTTGGAACATAGATACCGACGAACAGAAAAAATGCAAATACCAAAAAGTGGAGTTGCGATGTTTTGCAATTCAGGTCAATTGTCAGCATCACGTTGACCTGAGTCAAAGTTACCTAAAGGCCTTGCATTACATTTATCTGATTTCTTTAGAATGTTGAAAATAATCATGGGTGGCAGATTTGGAGATATAACGAAATTGTCCCCATCTACCTTAGTTCTAGGTAAGCGCACCTACATTATTGCAAAGGAAAAAGTCACGATTTAGAAGGTCCATTGAATAAATATACAGTACTATAATAGAGACAACAATTGTACGGCACGTGCTATAATTTTGGTCTTATCTGTGGAATTAAACTATTAAAAAATGTAAAATCAAATTATTGGTAAACGTTCCTTCGAACATTTTAGTATTTTTCGATTTTTATAGTATTCTGTTCAAGGAAAGTAAGTATATTTTCTGTATGTGTTTATTTCAATTTCGATATTTTGCCTTATCCTGAAGTTGTTAGTTTCCAAAACAAAAATAACAAAGAATAATCAAATGGAGAGCCCTTAATTTTTCTAGATATAATGCAATGTCGGATGCATTTCAATAGTTGAAACTTTGGTAGTAAACATATACACCAGAATTCACTCATTTTTCAAAAGCTTATTTAAGTTTAAAAAGGGTATTTAAGAGCTAAATCAGGAAACAGCTCTTCTCTACTTTAATAGTTTCGATATATATGGTAAAGCAACAAAATTGTCTCACCGTGATTAATTCAAAACCAGTTGATTTAATTTTAATAATCCTGAAATATGTCAATTTAGGTTTCAACGGCGACGGACTAATGTTATAGATTTACTTATTTTGCCCATACTTTTCCGTCTAGTGCTAAATATTTACGTATTCTAACTACAAGTGTTTAACAACGTGGTGTTTGAAATGCCTCATGATTATAATTACACAAACACTACTATTTTGGATTTTCACTGAATGTGTTGTGAGAAATCGCCATTGGAACGTTTACCTATTGTAAACTGAAAATTCGCGAGTGAGTTGTTACCCTATTAAACATTATAATTACTCTTAGCCACTCATAATGTACTAGGAGAGGACTCCTTAAAACAATTTTGTGGTGAATTTCAACGCACAAAATTATTTTCTGCTATCTAGTGATCAAATACGGAAGTTTTTCAAACGGCTGAAGCAAAAGCAAAAAGTCATTTACAAGCAATAGTATTGTTTAAAATAATAATATTTTTGCATTTCTATGATTATTTTGCAACAAATTACGCTAGAATCTTTTACATAGTTTAGAAAGAAAATTCGCAACCATAGTGTAATTTACTCCATTAAACTTTTGATAGATAAGGCAGTACGCTTAAAATTATTACAGTGATGCTTAGAAGAGTATTGTGCGTAGTAGAAGACATTGATAATGTTTGACGGGGTAAATTATTACATGCTCATGTTTAGTTCATTCTATGTAGTAGTTCAATAATCATTTCTCGTTAATGACATGCAATGAAATTCCAAACCTTTTGTAAAAGCTCCTCCAAGTGGAGCATTACTTGACTCGTATTGAAATATACGAAACTTTAAGCTCTTGTTACTAGATCGCAGAGAACGGGGTATCACATTTCAATCAGAAAAGTTTTAAAAATTCATCTATTAAATGGTGAAAGGCGGAAGTTGACATTTTTACACAATATAATGTATTTGAAAAACAGATTCATGTATTATTTGCTTAGGTGAGTAACTTACTTGGTTTTGAACTACTTTTCAGTACGAATAGTATGTAAGGTACAATACTACGACGTTTGCTTGCTTCTAATATACTCACCTTTCAATTGACGTAATTCATCCATTCCACCAAGAGAGACTAGAAGAACTTTCCAGAGTAATAAAACAATCTTTTTTATTGGAAAATGAGGAGCAAAACCACTGCAAAACCGAGAAACCATTCCAAACAATTTCACCACCAGCAATTCGTCAGCAACTGGATTTCCTAAACAAGAAAACATACATTTTTAAACAAATAAGTGTTTTTCACATTGAAGATTAAATGCTTGTTCAGCATGCAGTACATACCATCATGTCTGGTAGACAGAGGTACCAAAGAAAGATCATTTAATCATTAATGCACGTTAACACAAATAGAGCTAATATAGCAGAAAATAATTTAGAAATTATTTACTCGCTAATCAATCACATATATGACATTTTGACGTTTGGAAGCTGAGTTGAGTTGAGTTGTTCGTGGTGTGTGGACGTGTTTGTTGAGTGCTCTGAAAGTCAGTGGACCGTGAAATCATGACTATCTCGACTGACAGCTGGAGACAACGGACCGGTCTATTTTGTGAAAGAATTTCTAAACAGTGTTGAAAACTTAACGCTGTAAAATATTCTACAATACCTCAAACTATAAATGATCTAGGTATAATATTTGATTTCAAACTGCTTTTTCACGTTCATGCAAACAAAGTTGTTAATGAAGCGTATACAAATCTGGGATTAATAATAAGAATGGGAAAGGATTTCAGGAAAATAGAAACTCTCATGCGTCTGTTTCGAACACATGTAAGATCATACAATTGAATACGCTACCATTATTGTATTTGGAATCCAAGTACTGTACACAGCTCAGACAAACTGAAAAAAAATCCAAGCAAAATTCCTAATATACAAAGAAACAGGCGTATACCCAAGAACTGATGGCTATATATATATATATATATATATATATATATATATTAAATACAAACTTTAACAGTATGATGAGTCTCGGGAACAGACGTACTCTTCATGAAATGATTTTTCTTTACAAAGTGTTTACAAATAGAATTGATTGCATCAATCTACTCTCAAATTTTCAGATACGTGTTCCATCAACCAAAACCAGAACAAAATATTCAGGATTCTTTCATTATCAAAAACTGCGAACAAATATTATGTAAAGGTCAACAACTTGGAGAATGAGCGCAACCTATAATGTCATAAGTAAAAGTCTCGTTATCATGAACATTAAAAGCTGTAGTCCTGTTCAAAACGTACTTGTCTAGATATGGTCTGTTCTCAGACAAACTACAGTTCCGTTTGCCTAAGTTTTCTGTAAGGATAATCTAAAGCAACGATTTCGAACAAAAGATGGCAGCACTATCTCTAATATATCCTTATCGTTGCTCGAATCTCCTATAAATTCAAACCTAGAGAGTTCAAACTTTCAGGTAAGAAAGTTCATAGCCAATTCAAGAGCATAATTGTTGTTGTGAATATCGAAACCTATAACAATGAAGCTCTTTCAACAATGAACAAAAAGAAAATTAAAATCGATCATGCTCTTGAATTGGTTATGAACTTTCTTCCCTGAAAGTTTGGACTCTGTGATCTCGATTTTTTATATTTTCATTAAAAGAATATGTAAAGGTGCTATTACACTATCGAGCTTGCTTATCAACACGCTTACCCGACGAGCAAACTCGATAGTGTAACAGCGCCTTACACTGACGAGTTTGCTCGTCGAGGAAGTTGATCAGCAAGCTCGATAGTGTAATAGCGCAAAGTATACTCGAGCTTCCTCGACAGCAAGCTCTTATATTATATTTTAATAGCTTATTTTTCTTTTCAATGCCTAATTTGAGATTTTAAAGTGCCTATTTATGTGTCTAAAACTTAATTTACAGCACCTAAAAAATCCGCTGTGTAATTAATTATTACCAAACATTTACGAATCTAATATACTCTTAAATTTATGTAAATGTACTTACCTAACTCAAATTTAAAATTCTCCTTAGCCGTTTTTACTTTCTCATTGTCATCCTCACGCACAGCATGCATGGTTTCAACCATAATATAAAGCACATTGAGAATAATTCGCAAATCAGTAGAATCTACTAGAGTGATTTGGCGGTTGTGCTGTGGGGTAGAAGCTGCTGCGCTGTTTGTACATGAGAAAAAGAAACTGCAGTGTATATATGACAAAGTTTACACTTCTATAAAAAGAAGTGTAAGGTGAATTTCAACTAATATATCTTAGTCAGAATTCTAGAACAAAAGTATGACAGCTGGCATTAGAAGCACTATTGTTTGTTGAGCTACTCAACATCATCAGATCGAAGCTTAAAATTCTTAGACGAACAATAAAATCCTTTCAAGCAAATAATACATTAATTTTTAGTTTTGTATATATATGTAAATCCGTTTTAGTACGTGGAGGCATCAAAAAGTAGTGCATAACTTAATTCCCGCAGCACTAATATGAACATGTTCAAGCACAATTTATATGGAGTATAAGTCGCCTGTACACGAAACTACTGTTCAACATAATTACCATTACTTTTCATACAGATACCTGAACTCAACTATAAAATCCATTTTGGATAAACTCTGGAAGTTGCTTTTTGCTCCACAAATGTTGAATTTATGTCCTTTCTGACCCATGCCACAACAGTTCATGTAACTTCATCCAAGTCCACTAATCGGAAGTCACGTAGGCTGCATCATATTCACAAACAGTTAAAAGTCAAAAGAGGTGAAATTAGGGCTGTAAGGTGGATGATGAACTACGGAACACCCTATTTTGGCAGTCACCTGTGTTGTGAGACATGACGTGTGCAGTTTTGCATTACTATGATGAATGCGTACGAATCGCTTTTAGTGCAGTGCATTCAGACATAGTTTAAGCCAAACCTGGATAAAATTAGTAACGAAATGGAACCACCTGGGATGTGTTCGCCATGTTTCCCTGAGAATATCCTGAAAACTCCCACCTCTTCCTACTCCGGCATTTTCCGCATCGTTTAGAAACGTACGCCATTCTGGATTTTTTTATTTTCTAATTCGCAGGTTTTTCGTCGTAGCATTGCGGTTCTTTTTCAATATGTTTTGTTTGATTTCTCTAACATTTTAGACTATAATAAATTCATAAATTCATGCCGTCATCTAGATAAACCACCATATTAGATTTTTATTATTTTCATAATTACAAGTTTATTATTGGTCTCACAAATGTAACTCTCTCTTCAGATACTGTTTCTCTCCGTTCTACCTTTCTAGGTGTAAAATATTGCTACAAACACTCATTGTGCCATCTTTATGAACAAGCTTGGGCAGCAAGAGAACAGGATTTTCCAGTTTTAAGTTTAAGAGTGGAAAGCGCTTCATTTGAAGCCGAGTGATGAAAATATCAAGATCGCAATTTATTCCCCATTTCAATATTGGAAGACTCCTGCTTCTCATAATTTGCTGTAACAAATATCCCGCATCGCAAAAAGCGATACGACAGCAAAAAGTGTGATTACCGGGAAAACGGAATTAACAGCTCCAACTTAAGCAGATACTGTTCGGGATTTAAAGTGTATTGAAATTATGCACATATGAACGCTGATATATAGTTCCTTCTTTTTTATGTTTTTTCTGGTTCCCCACCAGAGACCAAAGGTGTCCATTTTGGCCTGACCTCCACTCCACCTCCCCTCCAGCTCTGATCTGGCCCTCCACTACAGATCACCCTCTCCAGCACTTTAAATCGATTAGCCAGAGCTTTGTACAGTAGAAGGCCTGAGGGTACTTTGTGGCAGTGCAACATCATGGGAAGCCTGCCGACTGATACAGTACCTGATAATCGTCTGCTGTGTTAACTATGACTGGGAACTTATGAATGTGTTCTAATAAATCGCACGCAAACTGTTGGTTTTAAAACATTTTATGAAAATATGTTGGATGTGATTTCAGATTCATCCTCTTCGTGCGAGAATGATGATAAAATGTTTTTAGAATAATTAAATTCAAGGTGCATTCCAACAATCCGGAAACGTCCAAACTATTTTAAAAAATTGGAATGATGTTGATTTCTTTACGAGGTTCAGACTTACGAAAGAGACTATGAAAGAAAAAGTTCCTCAAACTGATGACATCTTGGAAACACCTACTAACAGTCACACTTTTCATGCTATTTATTATTTTCTGTCGTAATTACTACGCATGTTTAATCTTGAGAGCTGCTCCATTGTAATCGCTTGACGGCCATTGCACACTCCTTTTCATATCTGATGCAATCTGAGTTCAATTAATGTAGCATACTGAATCTGAAGATAGAAAATGTAATAATAATAATAATAAAGTTGAGTACAGGAACCGTGAAGTGATTAAGAACAGAGCAGTCTCACTGCATTTCCATCTATTTTGTAAAATTCGGACTACGATACTTCGTTTTATTAACTGGAACAAGGCGAGTAATAGAAGGTTATACATCTCTGGTCCGCCTACGTATTTTATAGTTACTAAGTCAACTCTTTACAAATGTGTTTATTACCTTATTTAGACATTATTTACACAACATTCAAATCTTTTTATCACGCTACGTAGGTAAAAAGAACCTTTCTCAAATATTACATTGGTGAATTCATCTAGACGGGCCGAATACAAATGGAGATCAGCTAAAATTTGGAATACACAGTAAGAACGTCCACAGTTGGCCCTTTCTGGTGGTTTACGAGATGTACTTCAAAATACACTTTTATAGGAAAGTTCCTTGAAGACTATACAATTAAGTGTTAATTTCTCGGCTCATAATAGTTTAATTTTTCTTACATAAAGGACATGCAAATTTATTCGCTCCCTTGTACAAAGCGTATAAAATTATTTGTTACTCCTATGAATGCGCCTCGTAAATTTAGACTTGCGCTTGGTAAAATTGAAGTTACCTACGCGCATAGATTAATTGCTCATATCAAACTTTACAACAAAAATATATAAGTAAACATATTTCTACATCTGAAAGAAATTATAGGGATAACACAAGGTCGTCTTTTATAGCTTATCTCATTATAAATATTAAAACATTTTTTCTCCTTTGTCCCCAACATTTAAAAAACAAAAATATCAGCGATAATTTGAACATACCTCCTACAAAGTTATTTAAATGCACGCCAAGATACCCCGCGCAATCAGCCGTCTGAGTAATGTTGCCATTTTTCAATACTCCGGTCTTCCACTGTAGAAAGGCTCTGGATTAGCCTATTATTAATTGTTTATATGATAACCACAGGAAACAATTTTATTTTTATAATACAACACATTTTGATTAGATCAATCTACAAGGAAAATATTATTCATGTGTGTGTGTTTTGCAGCATATGGCTCATCAAATTCAGGGCCCTAAAAATCACAAAAATGCAATTTCAACTTAGTGATATTTTTTCTGGGATAGTCTGCACCACATTGGTAGCTTATTTTGATAGAGAAAATCTTTAGCTTTAATTTGACACCAAATTTGGTCTAATCGTTGAAACATAAGGAAGTTAGAAAATCTTTTCTCAATCGCCGTATTATGTTTTGAACTTGAAATTTATTTATGGCCTTTAGCCATCTAAGGCTCAGGCCGAGAAAGGGGAGGGGAAGGATTCGGGCAGGACCTATGTTGAAGGTGCCATCCCGGCAATTGCCTTAGGTGACTGAGGATAAACCCTCTAAAAACTTTAGTCAGGTTTGTCGGTCGCTGGGATCACATCCACAACCACTACGTCAACGTACTACCGCTGGGCTACGGCGATTGGGTCGCCGTATTATGTATAATAAACAAAATCAACCAAACCTCGGCATTTTAAACCAATTTTCCTTGTCCCGGTTTTGGTCCTAGAAATTGGGGGAAAATAATTTGATGTCATATCATAGGCTCTTATATAAAAAAATTAACAGTATCTTATATATGAGAGCACATGGCACCACGTGCTTTGGCGTGGAATTAATCATTTCTTAATTTTAATGAAAACTCTTCTGAACAGACGAACGCACCGCTTTCGTACGTTAAACTTAGTAGGTGTTCTAAAAACCAAACTATTGAAACTAATTATATACTTACTCGGTCTCAATATTAAGAAGTTCCACAAACGAAGTGAATACACCACTCTCATGCATAAGAATTACATTCGAATACGTCCAATGCTGCTGCTCCTCGACGGACTGAACTTCTGCCCAGCATCCCTTTGAAAATATAAGTAAACATAATGATTTATTCGCGATAAACAACGGATGAAATTCAAACATTATACATAAAAGTTCAATATTAGCAACTGTAAAATCCAAACGATAAAAGACTGAAATTATTTCCTTTATACTTAGCAGACTTAGCCTGTTTGTTCGGAAGACTTCAACATGACAACCAATCTTAAATCCTCTTTCAGTTACGTTATATTCGCACAAACTGAAGGAGTGCTCACTTTCGTGAGAGGCCTTAAAGTAAAAACATGCTCAAATTTGCCAAGTAGGTGGGCGTGATTCCATACAAAGTGACAGAAAATCAGGCCACCAGTTTTTAAAAAAGATACCCAGTAACAGTGGTCAAATGGTTACGTTCGCCGATTTTGGATTAGCACTAGAGGCACGATATGAGTTCGAGTGTTCTAAACTCTGGTCACCTGAGTTTCTCAGTTTGTCTGTGACACTGCAAAAAAAAATATCGGGTTTCTGTATACGATAAAAGCCTTGGTCGATTTTTTTCCATTCTTGT
Organism: Lepisma saccharinum; assembly: GCA_022664845.1. Lineage (NCBI taxonomy): Eukaryota > Metazoa > Arthropoda > Insecta > Zygentoma > Lepismatidae > Lepisma > Lepisma saccharinum. The sequence continues at coordinate 132,228 of JAGDQP010000371.1, forward strand.
GCCGGAATCATAATGGTCAAGTGTATCTCTCCGACACATATGTCTATACAACTCATAAAAGAAAGCCAAACAGTAAAGAGTGAGAGGTGTTAGAAAATAAAACAAAGTCTTTGAAAATTATACACGTGAAATAGAATTGTGAAGTACTTTTTCAGTTTAAGTAGTTGGAAGCGTTTCGTCAAAAGATGAGCTGTGATAACGGCAAAAGAGTATCTACGTTAAACTTGCAATACATCAAATTCTCGCAAGCACAATATTTCGGTTGATCGGTGACAAAAGGTTCTACAGTGTATGCTACACACGAGTTTCATCATCCTGACTCCATATTTTAGAATGTTGGAATTTACAAGTAAATAAACCAAGTAGTTCTCATAAAACTGGCTTCACCTACGAGAAACACTGTACTGCAGGGAGTACACAAATAATGGTAAAATATCTTCTTTACATAAGTATCAATATGTGTCATCCATCGCCCTTAAACACAAGACAATCTATTACGTGCTTCTGTCAAAAAATAATGGATGGTGTTTTATATAAGTATGAAAAAGTTTCTTCAAAAGTAAGGGGGAAAGCTTATTCTTACGGAAAGTAAAAACTTTAAAACGCAATTTGGTACATATATAACTGTGTCATAGGCTACATAAAAATAATTCAAAACAAAAGAATTACAAATTGTTATTTTAGCAAGGTGAGTAGAAAGATAAGACGGTCGACCTAATATTAAAAGTTTTCGCACTAGTAGGTGTTGAATAGGACTCTGGAGAGAAAAATTACTCCGAGAAAAGGGTTAAGAATTCCATAACTATATTGAGCTCTCAAACCGTACGGTCTTTCTTTCACAGATACAAGGTAATAAATTTCCGAAATGAACAATGTCTACATTCATTCCTACCCCTTCTACTGTACGAAAGCGATGGAACTTTAATACCTGTTGAAGGTCACAACAATAGTAAGTTTTCAAGCCATATGACGTGTAAATGTAGGTGTCATAGGACGCCTCACAGTGTTCCGTACAATATGATGGAACAACGTGATTAACGACTAATTTGTTGTATGGGTTCAAATTAGGTCATATCACAACAAAAACATATATAGTGGGGACACTGGGGGTAGACTCAGCTTTTGAACGGACAGTGCGGTACTAGTGTGAACGTTTTCTCTTGGAAAACAGGGTCTACAAGATGATGGATACACTTTAAGGGGAAATAACGACGGATTAAAGGTATCCGTGGGAGAAAACATTTATGTACTATCGCCTGGGTACTTGCCCAGCTCAATATTTCCAGTTCAGCCCTTTCCGACCACCTACAACAAATAGGGAAAGTGAAAAGTTAACAACTAGGCACCGTTTGAACTGACGGACGATCAAACAACAGCTAGGAAACATCTACTATAATCTGTTGGTTTGTCATCACAATAAACCCTTACTCGATGTTACTGTACGTGTGATTAGAAGTGGATCATGTACAATAATCGCAAGCAAAATGTACAGCAGCTAATGCTGGTGAAACTCCGTAGACTTTCCAAAATCACAGTTGACTCTACCAAAGTTTTGTTGTTACTGGGAAAGACAAGTCCTTTCCTTTTGGTGAAACTATTATCGTTGGAATGTACTAAATTGACGAAATCAATGGGAGTTTTGCAAAAAGCAGAAGTTGCTGGTCAGTCAGAAGGGTCCCCCCCACACCCTTTTAGCAGACAACGCTAAACTCCACGTTGCAAAAAAGCAGGAACTGAGTGACCTCAAGTATGAAATACCTCTACTTCATTTATATTCCCGGACTTAGAACCAACAGATTTACATGTTGGTGAATCTGTCACCTACTGAAAGACAGGTGTTGAAAACCAGGAAGAGTGCAGAAAGTTCCTGCCATGATTTGGCTTCCACATGGAGAGAACTACTCCCAGGGACGATATTGTGAACCTTCTGAATCATTGGTAGAGACATGGTGCCGCAGACAGAGACCATTTATAGAGAAGCAGGTAGGGCTGTGAAAAATATCGATACACCGAAAATTTAAATACCGAAATTACTTATTATTGCCAGAGAAGACAATAAAATTATGTTATAATAAAAGACAGTATACAATATTGTTCGGTAGTTTTTGATTCAGAACATGTTTTACGAATATTTGAGTACCCTCAGAGGAATACATAATTCTAACATAAATGCCCTTAGCTCCGATTATTACAAGTTACTTCGAAACTGTGGTGTGGATTCTGCTAGTATCGCTACTCTTTTTTTCTCTTTTGGAACTAAAAACAAACCGAGAGAATAAGTTATACTGGTTTCCATGCCACTTACCTGTCAATGCATTATACCTGGAATTTCAATATTTCTAATTCTGTATGCTCACAATCTAATCAAAGACTGAAATGTATCTTTCATTTAACCCACTTACCTGAGCTAAATACAAGAAGCATCTAGCAGCTTCCATCCTGATATTTCTATTAGAAACCTCTAGCTGATCTAAAAGTTTCATCACAACTGATTTTCTTTGTTCCTCTGTCATTTGTTGCCAATACGGAGAAATGTTAAACTTTTCCACTTGCTCTTGGAAAACCTTAAACAACATAAAAACAATAACACATGAAAGTTTTCTGTCATCGAATACTATGTAATCTCTTAAGTGCTATCAGTTAGTGAACTGTAACTTGTAATACAATATTTCCAGGAGTTCGAACGCACGTAGCTCTGTTGCCAGAACGCTGATTTCGAATTTCCCTAGGGTCGCAAAAGACAGATCCTCGAATGGTACCTTCAATAAGGCTAGCGTCGATTCTATCCATAGCATTACATTTGTTCTTTTCCTATGTAAAATTGCATCTGAGGTGTATTAGCTTTCCTATATAAGAACATATATATAATTTGGAGTTTGGTAGTATCAGTTCCTTTATACAAACGGAGTAGATGAATAGTAAATTGATTGGTATAATTGCTATCCATAATAATAGTCTCCTTTTCCTTTCTCAAGGACATTTATTACAAATCTTCCTGTTGAATTTTGAAAGAACCGACAACAACTTATGAATATTAAAGCAACAGTCAACATAACCAGTTATAGCAAGAAAAGTACCATTCTATGTCCCGACACAATAAGACAAACAAGGAAGCGGGTAGGAGCTCGTAGAAAAAAGATCAAGAAAATAAACAGTAAACTAGTTACATACTGCATTTTATTCATACCCTGAGGTTGTTCTGAAAATCCTGTTCCTCTGTGTAGCTATACAGTTCGGCAATTTCGTTTGTGTAGCAATCTTCATCATCGTAATTAAAATTTACATCAGAATAACTTCCACTCTGAAATGACAACACAAAGATGCATTTTAGTTATTTCCGGTTAAAGTATGCTGTTACAAGGAAACACCAAAAATTTGCACGAGACCTTAACTTACAGAGTATACGTTTTTCTAGGGACTGTATATAAATCATAATTCCTTTTGCCTAATTTTACCGTTAAAGATTTTACTCAAGTAAATCGTCTCATATATTTAGCATAAGAAATACAATTCTGTAGCACATATGGCATTTTAAATGAATATTGTGACACACGAAACAAAATATAAAATGTCCACTATCTTCCTCTCCTATCTTCGTGTATATACGGTACAGAGTTTCGATGAAATTTGCTGACACTAAACATTAATAACAGCTTTAATTAACTGCTACTTCCTGCAAGCTACTGCGTGTGCTACTTCCTGCGAGCATGCAAACTAACTCCAGAAATTATTATTCCCTGAAAAACTACATCACACGCTGAAAATTATAGACCAACTTGTCACTTTTCATAATTAGCAATTTGGCATCTCACATTAGGTCACAGGATGACGGCTGAATAGCTTGAATGGGGGGTCAGCTCCAGGAATTTTATTTATTTAGTAAAAAAAACTGAATCGTGTTAAGAAATTTAAATATTACTGAAAACTAGATGGGATGCTTCAGGGACAGAAGAGGATCAATGTAGCTTCAAAGATGCTAATAAGGAAGCAAAGAGAAAAGTGGCTAGAGGAAAAGAACAAGCATCGGATGAACTGTATGACTAACTGGAAACACCAGTTGGAGTGAAGTTGTATAGATTAGCGAAAACGAGAAACAAGACAACAAAGAATATTACCCACATTAGGCAAATTAAGGATGACCAAGGATTAGCGTTTACCGATGAAGGCAGGATCAAAGAGAGAGATGAGCCGAATATTACGAAACGCTCCTAAATGAAGAGAATCCGAGGATAGTTCTTAGCGGCAGAATTCCAAATCTTGGACCTACAAGAATAAGCCGGGAGAAGTAAAGAAAGCATTAAAGAAAATACGGACCGGAAAAGCGATAGATCGTCATTGCATGCCAGTAGATGCGTGAAAGTGTTTGGGATCAGAAGGTATAGATATTGTATGGGATCTGATGCAAAAGATCTATGAACAGGAAAAAGTGCAGACTCGACTGAGTTATAGTTATTGTACCGCTTTTTAACAAGGGACAAATACCGGATTGTGGAAACTATACAGGAATCAAACTGTCACATACGATGAAGATTTGAAAAAAAAATATAGAAGATTACAAGAAGAAACATCAATGAAAAAAAATGTGGATTTTACCAGGAAAAAGTAAAACGCACGCAACTTTATATTAAGACAAACTATGGAAATACAAAAAAAATGCATATGTTCTTTATTGATTTGGAGAAGGCCTACGACAGATACCACGTTAGGAAGTATGGAGATGTTTGAGGGAGAAAGGATTATACAGGATCTTGAGCTCAGGCAAGAATTAGTTTTGAACTGACACGACAAATCCCTGTTATGGTTGATTACGGCAGGGTTCAGTCTTAATCCCGTATCCCTTCAACGAAGTCATAGACGTTATAACTCAGGATGTGAAACAGAAAGTCCCCTAGTGTATGATGCTTGCCGATGATATTGTACAATGCAATACTAATAGGGCAGAATTTGAAAGGAAAGTAGAGTTGGAGGAAATTTCTGGAAGATAGAGGCCTAAAGATTAATAGAAAGAAAACTGAGTAATTTGAGATTAACGGAGAAGAAAATGGAGAAGTGATGTTGCAAAAAGAACGATTCAATAAAGTTTGAAACATTTAAACTCGTATGTTACTGGGAATGGCGATTTAGACTGAGGAATAACAAACATAATACGAGAGGGATGGAGAAACTGGAAGCAAGGTTGTGGCGTTCTCTGCGACCACGGAATCACAATGAATAAAGGGATGATTTACAAACTAGTGGTTGGACCAGCAATGATGTAGCAGAAACATGGCAAATAAAAAAACACAAGAAACTGAGAAAAGTGAGAGAGTAAGTGGAACAACCAAAGTTGTAGAGATATCAAATAAGATACAAGATAGAAGACTGCAGTGCTATGGACAAGTAATGAGAACAAATGACTATCTAGTCAGAAGAGCGATGGCACTGGAAGTAGAGGGCAAGAGAGGTAGAGAGAGGTCTTTAAGGGGAAGAAGTTCAGGTCAGGGCTTTCTGGAGAAGACTTATCAGAGAAGTCGACGCCACGCAAGTGGGAAAAGACGGAGAGAAAGAGGAAGAAGACAGAACGTTCTATTAATATACAAAGAACAACTATATTTTAGACATACTGTATAAAGCAAGATACAATAATTATATTTCAAGCATAATTTTAGGTAATGGCGAATTTTCCTTTACTGTAGAAGACGGAAAATAATTGCAGAAATATTTAATAGATGTTCAAGATTATGACATAACTTTATTTTGCAATTTAAAGGAAACAGTTTCGTGGATGATAAGTGCGTCTGGAATTTTGAAGTGCAATGCTTTATACTAGTGAGTGCAGTTTTCTAAACAGTTCTGGATTTTTATTCCGCTAACAAGAAGCCCGTCAACATTGTCATGCCGAAACTTGTCCTCAAATTTTTCGTACGTGTCGGTTACACCAAAATAACACTCCACACAAAATTTGAAGTGCCAATTCAAAGTGCAAGTGGACCAAAAAATTGGAAAATTTTACTGCCATAATATAAATTTAGTTGGCTACACTGGCCGAGTGTCAGGTGGAGTAGAGATAGGCAGTGCTACTTTCCGCAACAGTTATAACAGCAGCTGTTATGTACAAATGGGTGTTAAAACTGATACTTGAAACAGCAGTTCTAAAGTAACTGTGTATAACTTGGAGTTCTTTATTCTGAACTGAAAAAATGCAATATAGAAGCTCAATTTTAGATTAACTTACTTACGTGGTGCCTGTAGTGTCTGCAGTCCGGGTGCATAAATCGTGTGCGAGTAAGAGTGATAGCCTATTCCTCATGAGCAAATCGCGTCGGGTCGTCGTCGACCATGAGGGAGACATCCACCACGGGGGGAGGGGAAAATCTGGCAGAATCACTGTGTTATAGTAGTTCATAATTTTCGAAACCTGTTTTATGCAATTATCGCAGGTTGAACCAACCAGTGGTTACGGAACATTACATACAAAGATACATTTCAATCATGGGAGTTCATGAAAGGGGTCTGAGAGATGCAAGACCCCGAAATTCAGTTTCATGCAGAATTAGTACAATTTAAGGTGTCGTTATATGTACTATGTCCTTGAAATAACAGTGACCTATGGGTAGCCAAGAGTTTGCGCGCGTGACGGTTTCAATTCACGCCGGCCGGGTGTATTGAACGCAGTGGTTCGGAGTGTACTTACCAAAAACTGTAGGTTTCGTCGTTAAAAGCTCACCAGCTCGTTTAGGACGTTAATAAAAATTGAATTAATCAAACCCTGAAATAAGGGGGAAACTTTGGGAGGTGATTATTCACATCAAAACAATAATTTCCTTTGAAGAAATTTCAAATTATGTGTTTGGAGCTACAAGCACTCAAAGTTAAAGCAGCCTTATCATAAGTAATGTCATATTTCGACAGATAATTACGCAAGCCGTGTCGGCTTAGTAAACCACAAAGTTTCTACTCAGGTTGAAGGGGTTCCGAATAGACAGGTATTATAACGTAAGAATTTCATTGTCAAGGAATTAATGCCATTTAATAGGGCAATCATGGAAATCCCCTCTAAACTGCAGTCTTCAATCATATAAACATTGCTAAGAGAGATGTAGTGAGTACAACTTTGAATTTCATTTGCTAAGCCGACATCATTGGCTGTCAAGATATGACGTTATTTATGAATTTCTAATGCGATTTTAGAAAAGTTACAAAAAAGTGCATTTCAAGAATTTAGCGCAAAAGCAGAGAATACAAAATTAGGACCACTGCAGAGTACATTTCTTGTCCCTAACTTTTCTCTCGACTCGTTTCTGCATTCTCCACGTAGTAAGCAGCGCGATCGTTTCTCTCCAACAAGTAGCAAACCTGATATGATTTTCTCCGCCGTTTCTCTGTCCCAGTGTAGCAAACTTTATTCATGTTATGGCAGCAAAAATTTTCGGGTTTTGACAAGTTTTTTGGCCCACTTGCACTTTGAATTGACACCTCAAATTTTGTGTGGAGTGTTATTTTGCTGTAATCGACACGTACAAAAAATTTGATAGTTGGTTGCGGCATGACAATGTTAACGGTTTCCTTGTAAGTGTTGTAATAATTAAAAAGAATAAATATATCATGATTACAATGATGGTGAAAATACAAAGATTTATGGTGCCAATGTCCATATTAACTGACTAGAACCTTGGAATTGTAAGTATGGCTGGGTGCCTTGTCCTGAAGCAGCCAGTTTAGCTGAACCAGTACAAATTTAGTACAACTCAGCACAACCAAAATCTCGAGGGCCACAAAACTTTAAAGGGCAAGCTCCAGACCAGCGTGTGTTGCAAGGACGTTAAGAATATAATAAATTATGTGTGCGGTAACAGCACCATGGCTTTCCCTCACTATACGGAGAACTTTTTTCGTCACCTCTATAACTAACAGCCAACATTATTTGATAATTAATAAATAGTTAAAATGATAGTTTTTGTTACAAATATACATTTAGAATAATAAAATCTTTACTGGGACTTGCACAAATAAAACAGATATATAAAAGTACATTCAATGATTACAGCCAACGTCATATAATGCATTACGATCGGACAATCTAATGTAGCGGTAAACTTGTTCGGTTTCTTGTACAACCTCATTACAATCGCTAATCGTATACGGACTTCACAAATATATATTTTACAAGAAACCAACTGTAGGTGTATTTTACGTAAGTTTATAATTTCTTATAAATATAGTAAACCTGATCGAACTCTGAACAGTTTGTGAGCGAAGTAGGAGTGTTATATAAATAGCTACTAATAACATATTTTGTAATTATCACTTTATAATCCAAGAAAATAATTATCATATTTAAATTCAATACTTTCTGAATACTTTTGGAACTATTTTACATGAGGAAAATAAATAAAAATAAGTCACATCAAATATATTTTTAAAACGGTGTTATAAGAATACGACTCATGGCTAGAGCAGCTTATATTATGCTACTGTGAATACACACCGTACTATTCAAAATTAAAATATGTTACGATGAGTAAGTCTGAAGATATACAGATTGCTGTATTGTTAATTATACGAGGGGTGACTGAAAAGTTTTGCGCCTAACATAGAAAATGAGAATCTAGAATAGAATAATTATATGTACTAGAATCGTACAACCTTTGATATTAATGTGTATCAGGCTCTTGGTTCTAAGTAATTTCTTTTGTCTTTTACAGGCTCTTGAAGTGAGTGAGATGGCAGAAGTTGGGAAAATGGAAAAAATCGAGTACAGGTCAGTCATCAAGTATCTGCAATTAAAAGGAATGTCGCCGTCTGAGATCCACCAGGATATGATCAATACCGTAGGTGAATCTGCCCCTTCATATGCCACCATCAAAAGATGGGTGCAGGAATTCAAGCGTGGTAGGCAGAGTGTTGAAGATGAGCCGAGATCTGGGAGACCATCAAGTGCTACCAGCACGGAAAACATTGGCCTGGTACTTGATATGATCATGGAAGATCGCCGATTGTCTACTCAACAGATAGCAGACAGGCTGGGCATCTCACAGGAGCGAGCAGATAATATTCTGAAGAATGAGCTTGGTTTATCAAAAGTGTCTGCTCGATGAGTCCCACGTCTTCTGACTCCCGAACAAAAACGCACTCGGTACCTCCTATCCGTGGTCAATTTGAAACTGTTAGGACGTGATGTGGACGATTTTCTCTGTCGATTCATCACTATGGACGAGTGTTGGGTACACCATTACCAGCCAGAAACAAAACAACAATCCAAACAATGGAAGCACTCCTCCTCCCCTTCCCCAAAGAAGGCAAAGGTGATCCCCTCCGCTGGTAAAGTGATGGCCTCTGTTTTTTGGGATTCCCAAGGTGTGATATTCATTGATTACCTGCAAAGGGGTTATACCATCACAGGAAAATACTATAGTGACCTTTTGAAAAAACTTCGAGTGCAAATTCAAGAAAAAAGTCCACAAATGATGTCCAGAGGCGTTCTCTACCACCATGACAATGCTCCCGGCCACACATCAGCAGTTACCATGGCTACTATTCACGAATGCGGCTTTGAACTCGTTCCTCACCCACCCTATTCTGGCCCCCTCAGACTTCCACTTGTTCCCTAATCTAAAAAAGGCTCTCGCAGGATGACGTTTTGCAAGCGATAATGACGTCATGACAGCCGTGGAGGAATTTCTGTGGAAACAACCTAAGGATTTTTTTTCTACTGGGATAAGAGCACTGCAGCACCATTGGAGCAAGTGTGTTGCTGTCCAAGGGGATTATGTTGAAAAATAAACGCATTACCAACTCTGTACTTTTTATAGTTTCCTCAAGGCTCAAAACTTTTCAGTCACCCCTCGTATATACTTGAAAATTGTCCGAAATATGTACAATATTATGATCAAGGAGTACACTTTGCATGTGAAAATAGAGCAGTTTTATTTGCTCTACTCTGTCATTCAATTAATTGCCCCAGTATTCCAGAACAAAAGCATTCATATTTCTTTACTATTGTGAAATAAATTACTATCACTTTATTATTGTGTAATGAACAACCGGATCTTTGTCAAATACTCACCTATATTTTTACTACCTGATATTGTCAGAACCCAGAGAGGCATAAAAAATAAAGGATGTGTTTCATGAATCTTTGGTAAAAAATTACGAACCGTTAAGAAGTTTTAAGACGACAATGGAAATTTTCGGGTTAAAACTTAATTCTTTTATCCACTAGTCAATTATTGGTTTCCCATCAAGAAAAGTAACTACTTAAAACACATTATGTATTTCTGGTTTAAAATTAGCAAAATTAAATTGATTTACGCTTAAAAAAAAATCAATAAACTTTGTTTATAATACGAATGTAACTTTATCATTAGCGCCCTTCTACGCGAGAGAAATGTTCCCTTGGTTCTATAGGCTTTAGGCATCTTTAGCTTAGGCTGAGATAGTGATGTAAAAAAGGATAATTGAACACCGCAAAGAAAAAACCTCGTTTTTAAAATTGTTCATGCTACTTATTTTTTTTTGGGGGGGGGAATGCCTATTGCGGCGTCCCTGACATTTGTTGGTGATCCATTAATTAGTTGAAATGTAGTTCTTGTTAAAAATATACGTTTAAGGGGTAAAAAAGATTCTTGGGGACTGCCCCTGATAAAGTTTTGTAACATTATTTTAGTTTCTTTGATCTGAGTCAAAGATACCTAAGGGCCATAAGTGAACGGAACTATTCTCTAGTGTACAAAGGTATAACGAGATATTTGCACTTGTACGTAGAAAATTAGTTGAACACTGTTTACGTAAGAACCAGTTTTACTAAAACTAAACAACAAATGCACAAGATGTGCTACATAGTGAATATTAGTGACGAAAAAGCAAAAAAAAGTTTACGTTAGTAGTTAAATTAGTGATGTATAAGTCGGATAAAAACGGAAATCTAAACACAAAAATCAGAAAAATTGGTCTTCTTTCACAAGGCAAAAATCACTGGTTTTATTGACGAAATCCTTTTTCTTTTTTTCTTTCCCTTTTCATCAAGAATATTCACTACTAAGCACACCTTATATATTTCTTGTATACGTTTAGCAAAATTAAACGTTTTTACGTTACAAAAGCGTACAACAAACTACATACGTACATCAAGAAATAGAAGGAATCCCATTAGAGCCTTTGTACACGAGAGAAAAGTTTCGTCCACTTTGGCTCATCTCAGACCGACGAAACTTAATGCTACTAAACTTGGTCAGATGCCCCCCCCCCCCCTTGCAATAAGGATGTGTTTTATAAAAAGTATATTTTTAACAAGAATTAACACTTCTATTTCACTGATCATCAAATAATGTTTGCTGACCCGTAATAGTAAAAATAAATCAAAGTACCACAAAACTATATTTAAAAAAACTTTGTTCCTGCTTTTTCCGGCGTTCAATATTCCGTTTTTTTAAACTTGAAGCAACTAAGCCAAATTTCGATCTTAGAAGATAAGGTTAAGGAACAGCGGCACACGTGGATGTTATATAATTCACAGCCCTGGATGAGGGAAGAGTTGGTCTACTGCTCCCACGCTGAACACAAGTTTTGGTACGCCACTGGCTTTTTCATCCACAGCAGCTTCCCAATTGTCCTCACGATGCAACACCGGAATTTTTTACCCCACCGGGAATCGAACCCGGGAGCGCTCCCACAGAAGTCGAGCGCTCTACCGACTAGGCTACGTAGAAGGCTTCGCGTGGATGTTTTTTTTTTTGGAAATACGTTATTTTTATAAACTTCATTAATTAGAAGATAAAAAAATGTTCAAGCAAAAAAAAAAACTTACATAATTTTTTACAATTTGAAGCTCATTTTCTGATCAGCTACATTAATAAGAACATAATTCAAATTTCAAACACGATTATTCCGTATCAAATTACGAATTCAATCTGTATAGGTAAGGTTCTAGAACACTGCCCCGCCAGGGTAAGTTCAAGATACTAGCATCAGGGAAATGTAATTCCTCAATTTCTTTTGCAATATACTAACATGAACTAACCTAATCTCACCCATCCTTTACTCACAAATTAAAGGTAAATAGAAATAACTTATGGTATTCCCAGTGTATAAGGATATGCGGGCCAGCGATCTAGAACAGTCTCTTCGAATCCATATTCAATTAAGGTATTACAATTAGACTTTAAATAATTTTATTTTTACGAAAGGGGAAAAACTAAATACGTTAAAGCAGAACACTAATTGCCCACAGAAAGAGCAGCAACTAACTTAATACACATTCACATGACATATGAGTACACTTTTAGTGCGAATAAAGAAATAGAGCAAAATCATACTTTTAAACACCTTGTGCAAAGGCTCGCTGGACACAATGTATTGGAAAGGCACAAACGAAGTAATAAAACTCCTCTGGTTTAGAGATAAACCGTGTGTTTCTAGCAGTAGGAATTCAAATGCTTGTTACAAGGGCACGAATCGAAATGTACGAACTATTTTTCATAAAACGTTTCGACAGGGAAATACGAATTTCTAACTGATCACTTCCCACCAATACTTTGCAACTACACTCCAAAAGTACTACGCACATTTAGGAGGCGAACTTTTTATTTTTTTAACTCATAATTATAAAAGCATCAACTATGCACTAAATCCACTTCTGGGTTCGCACGGTTCAACAAAAGTCCGATCGGCATTATACTGGAAAACATCATGAAATTAAATTACACAGTTGAGTACAAGGGCTGCTACCCTAATCTGGAATAGAATTGCATGATTTAACGAGTATGAATTTCTAATTTCCACGAAATTATAGAAGAACCGTTCAATAATACAATTATGGTGCCACAATATCCCTGTATGCTATAGTCTTACAAGGCAAATCCGTCTTCTAGCATGGATACCTTAAAATCGACATCTATCCTTGTACATAAACCGAACATAACGGTACAATCAGAGCGTTACTTGTTTGGTTGGAAACCCTGATCGGGGACGAAAAACCAGAGCATTTATGCCCAGTACTTGGTATTACTTTTGCTTACGACGGGCGTGATTTTTTCGAAAGATTTAAAAGTCACAGGTTCATGGATTCAGAATCATGGCAATGTTGTGCTTTAGTGACGTTTATTTATTAACCATTGAGTATTGCTACAAAAATCACGGACAGTTTGTCGAGTGAGCGACAGCGAATGGAAGTGGGTTAGAAAAACTAAGGTTAGAAACTTCTTTCATTATACACGACGAACATCACCTTTGACACTACCTGTGACTGCTCCAATCATGGTTCCAAATGGAACACCCAACGTATACTAAAGAGATGTCCAGTACTCTGATAACTACGGGTATACCTTGGCATTACGGGTATACTCTGATAACTACGGGTATACCTCCCCCGTAAGGTGAAAATAACGATATAGTAATATATAAATTAAAGGACTTTCTTTACAAATGCAAACGCACTAGCTCAATGTAATAAATATATTTATAAAACGAAGCACGAAAAAACTAGCCACCATATACCTACATTTCAATTTGAAACTTACATCTGAGTCATTTTCGAGGCGTCTAAAGCTACGTTGCATGTCAAGAATCTTGCATTTTAAGAATGTCCCACTACTGCTTTCATCCATTACGAAAGGCAAACTGAAATGCAAAGAACTGTTTCTTACATATATCAAACGGAAATAATCACTGTGAACAAAAATTGTAAGAATTTAAAATCTGCAAATTAATAAAGTTCATGTTTGCCCTTTTCCCAGTTCACATGCTTCCACTTGTTTGCACCCTTGTACCCATCTATGCTATCCCATCTACGTCCAGTCCACAATGTTGCCAGCCACTTTTAAGCCAGGCCCCTACCGGCTAAAGGAATTGTCCCTAAAATTAATCAAAATGATATCTGGTACCAGAACGCACCGGAGCGTAGTTCCGCTACTGCTTTTTGCAAGAAAAAAAGATGCTCCATTTCAAACAAAAAAATATCGATTGAGTCTAATGAATCTTACCATTACCCTCACCCGTGAGAGACTGGCAATGTGCCCATTTTAATGGCTGTGGAGTTGTACGGCCCAAACTTGAGAGACTGGGATCCAGAGCCATATGTGAGAACGTGACTGCGAATACACGGAACTGCGGATGACACCAGAAGTCCAAAACAAGACAAGCAAAACAAAGCAGTTTGGAGAATTTTAATATACTTGATAAGTTTTTGTAACACATTAACTTATATTAAGGTTGGACTCTTTCAGTAAGCAAAATAAAAGAGTTTGCACTATGACATTTTTTCCATTAAATGTATCTTATTCAGTTTCTAAATGTTAAGTTTTACAAATTTAGTTAATAAAGTATTCCATATTTTTTGTCAGTATTAACAATTTTGTTTTATGCCTATTCTTCACTTCTCAGTTATTGGTATAACATATGGTAAAATTTGACACGTTCCGGTACTGGAAAATTTACGAGTGCACCCCTGATCCGTTTTCTATCCACTGCTGGATGAAGGCCACCACCGCCTTTTCTTACCACATATCTCGATCTGCTGCTATCCTCATCCATGTAGCCCATGATAAACACTTGATTTCATCTACCCATCTTGCATTTGGACGTCGTCTCGGTCCCTTCGTTTCTCTAGGAATCCAATGTAGTACATTGCCATTCACCTTCTGTCTAGCTATGTGACCCTACCTTCTCCACCTCATCTTCTTCGAAGTCTTGATTATATCCTGTACCTTTGTTTGTGCGCGAATCCATTCGTATTCCTGTCCCTCCTAGTTATTCCTAGCGTGCATCTCTCCATTGATTTTTATGTGACTCTCACTTTTTGAGTTGTTTGCGTATTAAGTATCCTAGTTCCACAGCCGTACATCATTACAGGTTAGACACATTAATTATAAACTTTAGGCTTCAGACAAATTGGTACTTTGCTTTTGAAAATAAAGTCTAGTATTCCAAACGAACAGCACGCCATTTTACATCTTCTATTTATTTTATCCGTCAACTTGGCATTCGATGTTTTGAGCTGGTCTAGGTAAACATACTGATCAACTATGCCTAATATCTCTTCATTTATCTTTATTTCCGTCTTTGAAGCATGTTGACTATACATAATTTTGTTTTACTTAAATTCATTTTAAGGTCTATTTTCGAACTCTCGTTACTCACTTCGTCAATTCTGGTTTGTAGTTCTTCTGCACTTGAAGCAAACAGGACTATATCATCAGCGAATCGTAGCGTAGGTGATGAAGATATTCACCATTAATTTTAATTCCATCTTCATCCCAGTTTAAATTTTGGAACACTCTCTCCAAGACCGCAGAAAACAGTTTTGGAGAAATTGAATCTCCTTGCCTTACCCCTTTAGCAACTTTTAATTTTCCACTTTCTTGATGTAGTCTAGTGACAGATGTAGCAGTTAAGTAATGTAGAGCAGTAACTTGATGTATGCACTTTCGATGCCTTGATTTTCAAGTGATTTAAGTACTTCTGCCAAGGAGATCGAATCGAAAGTTTTTCAAAATCTATTAACCACAGACACAGTGTAAGCTCACATTCATTAGTCCTTTCCATAACTTCATTCAATGCCTGTACGTGGTCCATTGTGCTAGATCCACGACAAAATCCGGCTTGTCCCCTTCCCTGGTTAGTCAAATTCTCGTTCAATACGATTCCAAATAACTTTGGTGAACATTTTGTATAGAACTGACAGTAAAGTAATTGGTCTGTAGTTTTCGACGCGTTCTTTGTCCCCTTTCTTGTACAACAACAAAAAAATAGCGTTATTCCAAATTGGTGGTATTTCTCTCTTCCTCAGGCACATTGATTACAATTTAGACTCGTTCCTCTTTCACCTTTTTACCTCCCCATTTAAACATCTTTGCTGTGTGTCTATCTTCTCCTGGCGATTTTCCCTTCTTCATCCCTCGAAGTACTTTATCCACTTCTTTCAATACGTATGGGACTTCATCATTTTCTTCTTAACCTTCTTTTCCTAGTTCTTCGTCGGAGTAATAAAAATATTCTGTACAATTTAAAAAATATATAGTTTCCTCCTTATTTCGTATTACAGTCCCGTCTGGTCTCTTAACTGCAGTTAGTTTATTTTTGCCTATCATGAGCTGCTGTTTGGTTTTCTTCGGACTCTTGTTTTCCTCGATTATATTTCTAACAAGATTTCGGTGTACTTTCGTACATCCTCTCTTATTTTCTTCTTTGCGATAATATTTAATTCTATGTACTCAATTCTCTCTATGTAATTTTCCTCTTCTTTCATTTCCCTCCTTTTCTTCATCAAGAGTTTAGTTTCTCCTGAGATTTTGCTCTTTTTTCTTTTTGATGCCTGCTATTTCCTTGACTCTCTCTCTCTTACTATCTCAGTCAGTAGTTTATTTCTGCCTGTGATGTCTTCTTCATCCTCTAACTCTCCCAAGGCGTCTGTGTTTCCGTAGATTTTCCAGATCTAAAAGTGGCAGTTTTCCTCTGATAACTTCTTCCACTCAAGTCTAGTAGTTAGTTTCAGCTCACATATCACCATCCTATGATCACTCGAGATTTTGAAACTGTTCAGAACAGACATGTCTTGCAGAATTTCCCTGCTATTCGATAAAACATAGTCTATTTCGTTATTATTCCCATTTCGGACTTTCGATGTCCACTTCCTCTGAGACGGCTTCTTGAAAAATATATTGGAAATGAAAAGTCTGTTGGCTTCTGAGAATTCCACTAACTTCTCCCCTCTCTTGTTTTATTTGCCAAATCCGAAGTTTCCCACTTTCGTGTCACTGCCCTTCTTAGT